>APFE030594960.1:0-30521 GCA_000404065.3 Pinus taeda | reverse complement strand
CATTCTTGGGTAAAATCCAACCTTAATATATAGCACTCGTCCTCCAAGTTCATCCCCTTATTTTTCTGTAAATTCTATGTGAGCCTCGTTGTCATTAAAGCATGAGCCATTCCACTAAAAAATTTCCTGCTCCAAGACAGACCCCACAAAAATATGTAGCAAATCAATCACGCTATGAATTATATCCAACATTGGAAAGGACACCTAACACAACAACATCGATAAAAAATATTTTGGCTAGAAAATCATCTTCATCCCCTCTGATAATATGTGGTAAGAAACTATGCACATAACCACCACCAAAAAAGCCTACAAAACCCTGACCATTACAAAAATTAACAATTCACAACATTCAATTGATTCCCCTCACTTTGATTTCTCAGCTTTTGATGCAAGCTAAAGGTAAATCATTCACCCAAATGTATACAATTTCTCGCTTCCACTAAAACCAAATTGCTTAGAGTCCGATAAGGGAATGATTCCTCCTCTATGATTACTTTTTACACTGGAAAACCAAAACTGAGGAGAATCAAATGCAGGAAAACAAATCCTTCTTTGTCTCGCAGATCTAATCAAAAAACGTCAAGATTGCATGGTAAAGAAATTTAATGTTTATATTAATTTAATTTTTTATATATTCCTTCCCCACATAGAAAGGGGAATGCATTTGAATTGGTGATGTTAGCATAAATTTTCTCCTTCCTAGACACTTAACCCATCTTTAACCATAGTAATTTAGTAAACCACAGAGATTATACAAGCCTCAACAGTGTGCAAGCCAGCAAGACATAGAGACATTGCAAACCACAATAATTATGAAAACTGCAGAGAACATAATGTGTACCAATGTAATGTGCATATGAGCAATAGATAAGGTAGAATGTGAGACACAACAAAATACGAGACACAATAGAGATAACAAGCCACTAAAAATATGGACGTGAACCATAGAGTAACAAAACAAAGGCATACAAATCACAGATCCATCATATGCGAGTTATTAATCCATAATTCATTAAATCTTATGCTCATAGTTATACCATGTTTTTTTTTCAAGCCTCAGTAGGCTCACATACCTTGCCACAAAAGAACCCAAAATCCTCTCCAAGATGAGGAGCACGTTGGCCAATATATAGTGATCCTCTCCAAGATGAGGAGTAGGCTTGCCAATATATAGTGATTGATGTGAAGGGTCATGACCCTTGAAAATCCACCTTTTGATCATGGAGTCTATTAGAATATCGGAAAGGCAAAAATATTTTCTTATACTTGATAATTAATTGTGATATTCTTGTGCTCTTATTAACTTTCTTATGTTCTTTTTTTTATCTTAGTTCCTCAAGAAATTACCAAAACAATAGCAATTACTATATGTCGGTGGACAGCAAAGGAAAAACCACAATCTTGGGGAAAGCCCAGTCAACAACTCTACCTTAAATAATTTTCCTCGGATAATCCAAGACTCTTGAGTTAGACAAAGACTTCCTCCACACCAAGTCAGCCCTTTCCTTTTTTATCAAATTATCACTTTCTAGTACTATCATCGACCTAGATGCAATAGTAGCAACAGTATCACTTTGATGTAGTAGTATGTTCGACCTAGAAACTTCAATATTAATTCAACAACTTTGACCTTGAAGTACTTAGCTCTTCGTTCTTGAAGTAACACGACCTTGATGTCATACTTCGACCTTGATGTCGTAACAAAACTTCTTAATGTCATAACAAAACTTCTTGATGTCATAACAAAACTTCGACATTGACGTCGTAGCCCAAAAAATCACGCGTTTGAGAGAAACAGATATAACCCAAAACCTTTGATCTTTCAATTCTCCTTCTTCCACTGTAACTTGGCACTTTTTCATGACTTCTTCAAGGAGATCTAATTTGTGTAAGTGATTTTTCTCCAAATGAATCGAATTTTTTCAATATATAGGCTTCTCGTGAGTTCAAATTACCTTTCTTGAGGCTGACTCTATCTTCTTGAGGTTGACTCTATGTGGAGGTGACAAAATTCATTTTTTACTCAAAAATAATTCTTTCTCCACGATTCAAAAGCCCAAGAAGGTCTCTTTAAATGTACAATGACTTTATTGACTTAGAATAAAGCCTAGAATTCCTGAATGGGGACTTTGACCTAAAACATGATGACCCAAGCATGAAACCCATTCTTTAATAAGTCATAATGATAATAATAAAATATATTTTCATTCTTTTTCATAAGTACATTTTATTATGACTCGAATAAATTAGGAAGACCGAACCTAGTTACATTTTTCAACACTTCCTCTGAACTAGGGAGCTATTCGTCATATATAAGTACAAGGAAGATATCCAACTATGTGAACTATGAAGAGTTTAAGCACCACAATTCCATGGACTAGATTCCTCACCAGGGTAATCTATCCAAAGTCTCTCAAAAATTTAGGCACCACAATGCCACGAACTAGATTTCTGACTAGGGAAATATATCCAAGTGGAACTAAGATTGACTAAAGCTTTCAGCCTCTCTAGGTACCATCAGGCTTACTTGTTAACCACAAACCCAGAGATCTAGGTGGGTATCTAAGGTCAGAGCTCTACGATCAACGCCACCCTCCTTACGTTAGGATCTAGATATAAACAGATAGTGTCGACCTGATGTCCTCCTAGGCAATGCTTCTCTCACAAAGCCTCAATAAATCTGATTTTTACAATCAGTAACAAATCCATCCTGATCAAATAGATTGGTAACAAAAAATCTCTCTCGATAAAATTGATCGATAACAACACGCATGTAAAACATCCTATCAAAACTTCCGAGAGACTAACCTATCCTGAGTAGAATTTTGAGGTCTAAAATAGGTCTCTTAAGGAAATTATAAAAGAATAGTGGAAATAATAAAATAAGATTAGATTACATCAACAAATTTAAAGGGAAAAAAAGAAAAAACTATTTTTTCAACTCATATTTTCAACTTTCTCCCTATGGGTTTACTCAAATTTCGAGTGGAAATACTCGTTGGATGCCTAATTAATTCCTCATCTAAGTAGTACCCATGTTGCATACCTTCGATGGACCCTGCTAAATGAAATATGATAAATACATGAAAAATGTGATTACAATCACGTTTTTTCATGTATTTCTCATTTTTCTTGTAGCACGGTCCATCAAAAGTATGCAACATGGGTACTCCTTGGATGAGGAATTATATTTTGCATGCAATAAGTGCTCCTGCTCAAAATTTGAGTAAAACCTTAGGGAGACAAGTTGAAAATACGAATTGAAAAGGTAGTTTTACTATTTATTATTTTTTATTCTTCTTAATTTTTTACTCCAAAAATGGTGAATCATCCCCCATGGTTGACATCATCATCTTGAATCCTATTGGTTCTTATAAAGTTTATTTTGGTTGTACATTTTTCTTAGAAGGACCATTTTAGACCTCAAAATTCCCCTAATGAAAAACACAACCCCAATCAGTAACAATATTTAAAATGTATATAAGTAAACACAAACCTCTAGGGTCTTCTAGAAAACTGATGTTACTTCTCAATTTATCATAGTAGGACTTACAAATGAATCTTGACAAAAGATTCCTTAATCATACATCTTCCTTTCCTACTTATGCAGTTGCAACATATT
Organism: Pinus taeda; assembly: GCA_000404065.3. Lineage (NCBI taxonomy): Eukaryota > Viridiplantae > Streptophyta > Pinopsida > Pinales > Pinaceae > Pinus > Pinus taeda. Next base: position 26,896 of record APFE030594960.1, on the reverse strand, counting down.
TTACAAACAAATCCTGCATTTCTTATCTCAGTAGCTCCTCAAAATGAATTCTCCAACTTTCTTCTTTAAAGGTGTCCATCATGACTATAATATACCCTGCCTCTTAACTAGGGACTTGTTTCCATGAAGACAAGAATGATGTGTCCTTCTCTCACTCATGGACTTCACTAAAACTTACGGTTGTTAGTCCTGGTCTAGTGCATGACACATGAAGTAGAGAACCATATACGTCACTCCCTTTTAATCAAGGAGGATCTAACCATTCATTTACAAGGAATATACCTAAGCTCCCTCTTAACCTAGGGAGATCAACTTCTTTTCTACGACATCAAAGAATATTTCTTTTCCTTCTCATTAGAGTTATCATGACCATCATCATCCATATAAATTTCTTCATCATGCGGATCATATCAACTTTAATTCCAAACATCTTCACCATCTTGAAGATTATGTACTTGCACAACTTAGATAGAAAGTACAACCAAATCTATAGAAGTGTGAATTTAAACTCATCAAAATCATACAATAATGGAAGCATTAGAATTTATAAACATAATCAACAAGACACTTTACTTATATACTTCAACTTCTTTCCCAATTTTTTTTACAAACATAATCACATCAACAACTCAAGATATCAATCTCAATATATCTAGGGCTTCAATATTTCTTTCATATATATGACAAACTCCTTTATAACATATAGAAAACCCTAGAGACTAGTATAAAAATGCATCTAAAAACTTTCATAATTCATATGTTAGACTTCCTACTAGGACTTCACACAAACCTTGGATTTCATACATGAGATTCAACAATCAAAACCAATCACATCTCAATCAACAACATGACTAGCTTCAACTAGGGTTTGAGGTATAGATTTTCATTTACTAATTCTCAATAATCAAATTGATCACAATATAGTTTCAGTTTTTTATCAGCCTTTAATAAATCCTGAATTTGTCAAATCATATTCTAGAGAATTTAACTTCTACTAAGGTTTGGCTACAAAACCCTAGGATTCACAAACAATATCATCCTAGAATATCAAACTTTGACTAGGGCTTAGTTCCAAACCCTAGGACTTATGACCCTCAACTATTAGCTCAACATATATATCTAGGATTTCATCAACATGCACAAGCATATAATAATTACCTAAGTTAGTCAAACCCAATGACACAAACACATTTAGACACCTAACAAATTTGATTAGATAGACAAACATATGCCCAAGGTTTCATTCCTAAGACATTATCTAAAATAAGGGTCTTTCTCATAAACTATTAAAATTGACAACTAGGGCCAAACTCCATGTGGATCACCTTATTTGTGACTACTAATATTTTTCCTATATTCCTCTCATCGAGAGGTGCAGGATTGATCTAAAGATCATCTGATTCCGATAAGTATTTATGGAGATATGAATTTATTTTGATTATGGAAAAATTGTCAAAGTCGGCCAGCAACTTATGTAGGCTCAAAAGCCCAACAGTCATGTCAATTCAACCTCAACGTTTTGCATATAAATACAAGGAGCATTCTCCTCATTTGGACACTTCATCATCACACACTTGGGATCTCTTCCTCTCTCTACTTGTCTTTGGGTTTTAGTAGGAGGAGAGATCCTAAGGGATAATGTTGCCCTGATCTAGAGAGCAGAAAACCAGAACTATCGAAAAAGTCGGCACTATTTGAAAATCCAGAACTGACAGAACTGTCGGAACTGCAAGAAGAGCCGGAACTGCCAGAAAAACCAGAAAAGCTGAAAAATCCGGAACTGTCGGAACTATCTGAAAAGCCGGAACTGTCAGAAAAGATGGAATTGACAAAAAAGCCGGAAATGTTGAAACTTCCGAAAAATCCGGAACTACCGAAAAACCTGGAACTGCCGGAAGAGCCAAAACTGCTAGAAAAGCTGGGAAAGCTAGAATTACCGAAAAAGCTGGAAAACCATGAAAAGCCAGAACTATCAGAAAAGCCGGAACTGTTGGAAAAGTTGGAACTGTCGAAAGAGTCGAAACCACCGAAAAAGCTGGGAAAGCCGGAATTGCCGAAAAATCCGAAAAAAGCTGGAAAAGTCAAAATTGTTGAAAAAGCCAGAAAAGTCGGAACTGTTGGAAAGGCTAGAAAATCTAGATTTACCAAAAAAGTCAAAACTGTCGGAACTGCTAGAAAAGCCAGAAAAGCCGAAACTGTCGGGAACTGTCAAAACAGCCAAAGCATCTGTATCCAAAGGAGAGCAGCATGCAAGGGACAACTAACTAACATTGGGACAGTTGTATGGTACTTAGCAGCAAATACGCAAAGCATGCAATGTTACAGCTAGCATGCAAGGGACAAGTAGCATGTAACAACAAGCATGCTAGGGATAATAAGCAAGTAAGGGATAACAAGCAAGCAAGGTGCAACCAACACATAGGTTAGGATGGCAACGTGGTGCAGCGATGGCAAATAATGCAGCATAGTGATGGGTGTAGTCATGATTAATGAAACGTGATGAGATGCATCATAGTGATGATGGGTGCAGCATGGTGTAGCGCGATGAGGTGTAGCATGATGACAAAATGCAACACAACTATAGGTGAAGGAGTCACATTGGAGAATCAGTTGAAGCAACATGTCTTCAACTGATCTCATGTATCATCTTCTTAGAGATGATCTATGCTCTTATTTAGATAAGTCAAAGTTTTGACTTCTGTTGTAAACGTACTATCTCTCTCTCTCTCTCTCTCTCTCTCTACTGAACTATTGAAGAACATATAAGAAGAATTGATCAAGAGTTTCCCCACATTGGGGTTTGTCCCTGGCTAGTGCCACATCTTGTGTCCTCTTATCTTGGCTTGTCTTCTGAGATTTATATTTATGTTCTATCTGTAGTTTACTTTAATGTTGATGTGATTGCTAATCTGGAAAAGATATTGAGCTAACTGTGAAAATTGAAATAAATTGCTCTAGCATAGAACATACCTAAAATTAACATAAACCTTGAAAAACCCTAAGGTTTCAACACATAACACAACAAACCATAATTTACCAAAATTTCAAAGGTTTTGGATTTCAGATATCACCATTCAAGCCTAACAAGTTAGGGTTTTCATAACCATACCAAAATCCCAAACATGATATCATCGAAACATCAAACATTTTCTTTAGACTTCATCAATAACTCTAAGTAGGCTAGGGTTTCACACATTATCATTGGCATACCCTTAAGATAGGGTTTTACAAAGAACATTTTTAGAGTTCGACAAGAGTAATCAAAGATGTTAGGGGGGTAGATTTATCTAATGATGGATCACCCAATTAAGAATGTTTATGATTCAATAGTGCTAGACACAACAATTTTAGTAATGTGGAATAGATTACAAAAAAGATTGAATATACATATTTCGTGAACATAACAAAGATTACGGGTCTAAGGCATACCTTTGTTTCTTAACAAGCCATGCATCCCAATGATTTTTCTTGTGAGGCCTTCTATCATAATCCTTGAGTATTTAGTAAGCCTTTCCTTTGTTTCTTAAGAGAACTTGTAATCCCAATGTTTTTTCTTGTGAGGCCTTCTTTTATAATCCTTGAGTATTCAGTAAGCCTTTCCTAAACAAGGAAAATATGAATAGAAATGTGATTAGTATTTAATATAAACAAATTTATATAAGGGAAACCAAATATAAAATATAATACAATGAGTAAGATATTTATCTTTGGAAAGTGGTGAGGGATCCTTATTAGTCCATACTTGAGGGATACGTAAGGGATAGAGTCCCTAAAAAATAGGTATTTGACTTTGGATAATTCCATCTTGTTCTTCTTTGGTGAAACTTCTCCAGCAAAGTTTCCTTGATCCTTGTTCCTTCTTTTATTCCCTGGATTCTCAGGACAATCCCTTGTCTAGTGACCCATCTTATGAAAATTGTAACATTGGCCCTTTGGACTTCTTGAAGGTTCATTTCTTCTCGTGATGAGTGGAACATTCATTCAAGATTTTCTCTTCTTCACTCTCCTTATTGATTACTGAAGATATTCTAACTCCTTGACTACATGCATTCCATCCACTATTAGGCTCATGGCCAAAATCTGTGTTTCTATAAACTTTGTTTTCTTTGCTTCACTTCATTCATCTATAGGCTTCTTTACTTTTCCTTTGACTAGATCCAAAACTTTATTCTTTTCAAGGATTAGATCTATCCTCTTCTTCGTGACCTGTAATTTGATGTTCCTTCTAATTTGTTCTCTCCCTCTATGGATTTACAGATTATCCTTGAAGGTAGTAAACTTCTTTCCTTGTAAGGTCTCCTTATATGATCCCTTGCTCAACTTCTTGAGATTCCTTAGTCTTCTTTCAATAGATCTTCAACCTTCCTTTTTCTTTCTTCTTCACCTTAGCTCTGAAACCATATTAGAAAATCATAACGGAAAAAATATTTTCTTATACTTGATAATTACTTGTGACATTCTTGCGTTCTTATTATCTTTCTTAGGTTCTTGTTTTATCTTACTTCATCAAGAAATTACTAAAACAATAGCACAAATCAAGGACACCAGATATAAGCGGACAGCTAGGACAAAACCCCAATTTTGGGGAAAACCCAATCAACAACTCTTCCTTCAATAATTTTCCTAAGATAATCCAAGACTCTTGACTTAGACACAGAGTTCCTCCACACCAAGTCATCCCTTTCCTCTTTTAGCAGATGATCACTTTCCAATACTATCTTTGACCTAGATGTAATAGTAGCAGCAACAACACTTCGATGTAGTAGTATCTTTGACCTAGCAACTTTGATCTTGATGCAACAACTTCGACCTTGATGATATACTTCGACCTTGATGTTATAACAAAACTTCTTGATTGTTGATTTTTGGTAACATCAAATGTGCTCTTAACCTCAAAATTTGAAGGAGGCTAGGACACATGTATTCCACAATACCCAAAAATTGTTTTCGGAAACTCCACCCGGAGAAAGTTTATTAAAATAATTAATTATTTTTAATGGCTTCAAGTCTAAACTTAGGAAATTAAAATAATTAAATGGTATTAATCAAATTGAGGGTGAAACTTCTATAAGAAGATGAAGATTGAATCCAGATGATCTAATCCATTGATTATGATCTAATATGGGTCATTGATTACTCAACAGGAAGATTATAAGAAGGACTTCGATGGGCATTTGGAAAATACATCAGTGAGAAAACAAGAGATTGAATTTCTCAGAGAGGGCAATGCAGCAGTTACTAGAGAGAATATCGAAGTGATTTCTTGCAATGATGAGCAGGGATAGTTCTAGTTGGAGAATTTCTTGATCCGGGAATACATCACAGAGAAGGGAAAGAGATATCTAGGAGAGGCAGCTCAAAGGCCACATTGGCTAGCATAGGGCCACATAGAGGCAACGTAGAGCTACAGAGGGAGTCTAAAATTCAGTTGGGAAGTCAAGTTCCAGAGCTAGAAACCAGGGTGTGAGACCAGAGATCCAGAGGAACGAAGCTCGAGATAGCGGGAGATCTGGGAAGAGGTGACAGAGATCCCCAAAAAGATTGAAACATAACTTCATAATTGAACGTAGTAGCTGGGCAAAGCCAGCATGGAGCTAGCCATCTAAGGCCTGGATTAGTGTCGAAGCACCAATGATAGTGTGAGGTATTTCTCACTAATATTCTGCTAGTCAAATTCTCTATATTGGATAGCCAAAGGCATCCATAGATTGTATTCAGAAAACTACCTCTTAATAATACAAACCCTCAATTGTTGAACCAGTTTTCACGCATTGGGTTTATCTGGAGGCATTTGTCCAAAAATAATGATGTCGTGTGTTGTGTATTTCTTTCTTGCTTAGTTTCTTCTTTCCACATTTAATTTAGTTAGTGAAGGCTACAGTGTATTAGTTTCGATATTTGTTATAGGATGCAATAAATAATGTGTTCAATAATTTAACAAATATAAGATACATAATCAGTTGATGTAGTATAAATTTGGGTCTTCCAAATTTTCACATGGTATTAGAGAATAAGTAAAGCAAGAGAGTAGAGCCAGAAGAGCCCAGTGTTGTAGAGAAGGAGGGAAGTCGAAGTGTTGTGTAGGTAGAAAATGGAATCCCTAAAGGGATTGCACAGTCTAGGCCAAGAGGGAAAAAAATTTGTGGGAGAATCTCTCTCCGAGTGAGTTGACAGAGAGAAATATTTCCATATTGAAGTTTTCCAGTCTCAGAGGGAGCAGTGCAAAAGCATAAGCACTGAGTAGTTTTCTGGTGAGACGCAGTTTTCTGCAGCAATTGTTTGGACAAAAAATAGTAGTTTTCTGGTGAGACGCAGTTTTCTGTAGCAGTTGTTGGGAAAAAAAAGCGTCAGAAGTAAGAAGGAGACATTGTTGAGGGAATTTATTCCTTAGAGAATTCCTATCCGAGTAATTTCTTCCTCAGAGAATTCCTAGCTAGGGAATTTGATTTCTCTATTGTTGAGCAGTAGGAGAGAGGAGAAGATCTACTAACTCTAGTAAGGAGTGTGTAGGCTAGCCTAGTGTTGCATAGAGGAGAGAGGAGGCAGTTCGACATTTTGTTGGTAGAGATGATAGCTAATGGGTTAAGATATTAGGATCAGTTGGTTAGTGCATCCAACTATGTGATCTAAAAGGCAAGGATCTCATGACTTCTAGATGAGCATGATCTCAAAACCTATGTTGACAATGTGGTAGCCATACCCATGGATCCAGATATGCTCAAGAAGTACAAGGGTGAGATGGAAAAGGCCAAGCAATTGATCCTTGACAAAGTGAGATATCACGTAGTGTGTCACGTTACCGGCAAGGATACTGCTCGACATATGTGTGAATCATTGACTACGCTATCCAAACGATCTTTCGATCAATAGAATATGTATGTGGAGTAGAAGATGAGATCCACGCAGATGAAGAATGGGGAACGCATTGATCTGTTCCTAACAAAGCTTCAAAAAATTCGAGACTCGTTGGTAGCTGTGGGGTCAACATCTCAGCCTACCAAGATGGTGAAGCTAGCCCTGAATTCAGTCTCAGAAGAATGGAAAGTATTTTTCTAGAGTATCCTAGGTAGAGAGAGATTGTCGAATTGGGAAGGAATGTGGGCTGATCTTCAACAGGAAGAGATGAGGAGAGACTTAGTCAAGTAAAAACTCGATAGCAGTAGCAACAGTGGGACAAAGCCCTAGGAGGAGGAAGAGAATGCAACTCTTACATACAAGGGGCAACAAGAGTAGCAGAGGTGGAAGAAGGACGTCTCGAAGATCAAATGTTTTTGGTGTGGTGAATTTGGTCACTACGCTACATAGTGTGCTCTCAAGAAGAAGGACAAGGACGAGAAGCATGATCCAAAGGTTGCATCCCCAAAGATTGAGGATGAGTTTTCCATGGTTGTCAAGATACCTCTAGGGGAGAGGTGGGGTGATCTAGTACTGTAGTTTGAAAGAACTACAGATGGACAGAATCCTTAAGAAGTCCACCTCTCGAATCAACACCTTACTGCGAGAGCCCAGATCATAAGTAACAGGATGGACCAGTGTCAGTTGGTGCAGAGGAGTGTCGGAGTGACAGTTGAAGTGGATAGGAGTGCCAAAGATTGAGCAGCGCATAGCAGAGTTAGTAGTAGTGCAGTTGGTACAGTACAAAGTCAGCAACGTAGAGGTTTCAGAGGGTTAGTAGATAGACTAGTAGCAGTCAGAACTCCAGCAACATACGCATCATGTTGAACACATGTTTAGTAATTTTGGATGTTTTTCCATTGCCGATGCAGTAGCAGTAGTAGTTGGAGAAGGTTGTAGTGCAGATGCAGTGTTGGCAGTGCCAATGCTAGCAACAACACAAGTGTAAAACTTATGAGGGTTGCATTATAGATGCAGTGTTGGTAGTGGCAGGGTCAGTAGCAGTACAGATGCAACATTTACGTAGTAGTTGGTGGGCAGCGATGTTAGACATCAGCAGCACAGAGGGAGATGTTAAAAAGAAGGGCAATCATTCAACAGGTTGCATTACTAGAGCACATTCCTCACTAATAGGGAGTGTTCATTTCTGGTAGCATTGAATCTTCTCTTCACCTTAAAATTTGCAAGCAGGCGAGGACACATGTCTTCCACAATACCCAAAAACCATTTTGGGAAATTCCACCCTAAGATAGTTTTATTAAAATAATTATTTATTTTTAATGGGTGCCTAAGTCTAAACTTAGGAAATTAAAATAATTGAAGGGTATTAATCAAACTGAGGGTGAAACTGCTAGAAGAAAATGGAGATCGAGCCCAAATGACTTGAGCCATTGATTAGGATCTAATATGGGTCGTTGATTACTCAACTGGAGGATTATAAGGAGGAATTCGATGGGCATTTGGAAAATACATCAGTGAGAGATCAAGAGATCAAATTTCTTAGAGAGGGCAGCGCAACCATTTCTAGAGAGAAGATCGAAGTGATTTCTTGTAGTGAGGGTAGGGATAGTTCTAGTTGGAGAGTTACCTGACCTGGGAATACATTGTAGAGAAGGCAAAGAGAGATCTAGAAGAGGCAATGAAAATTCCACGTTGGGCAGCATAGGGCCATGCAGAGGTAGCCTAGGGCCACATAGAGGCAGCATAGAGCTTCAAAGGGAGTCTAAAATTCAGCTAGGAAGTCAAGCTCCAGAGCCAAAAGTCGAGGTGTGAGACTGGAGAGCCAGAGGAACAAAGCTCCAAACAACAAGAGACCTGGGAAGAGGTGACGTAGATCCCCAAAGACATTGACACAGAACTGCATAGGCTGGCGTAGTAGCTATGTAGAGGCAGCGTGGGGCCATCCATCTAGGGCCTGTATCAGTGTCAAATAGTCAATGATACCATGAGGTATTTCTCACTAATATTCTTCCAATCAGATTCTCTGTATTGGATAGCCAATAAGGCATCCAAAGATTGTATTGAGAAAACTATTGCTTAATAATACAAACCTTCAGCTGCTGCACCCGTTTTCCCACATTGGGTTTTTCCAGGGAAATTTGCCCAAAAATAACTTGCTCAGTTTCTTGTTTCCACATTTAATTTAATTGGATAAGGATGCATTGTATTAGTTTTGGTATTTATTGTAGGATGTAGTAAATAATTTGTTGAGTAATTTAACAAATAGAAGACACTTAATCAGTCGTTGTAGTAGATATTTGGGTCTTCCAAATTTTCAATTGATGTTGTAACAGAACTTCTTGATGCCACAAAAAAACTTCTTAATGTTGTAACAAAACTTTGACCTTGATTTCGTAGCCCATAAAATCACACATTTGAAAGAGAGACATAACCCAAACCTTTGATCCTTCAATTCTCCTTCTTCCAATGCAACTTTGCACTCTTTCACAGCTTCTTCTAGGAGATTGAATTTGTGTGAGTGATTGTCCTCCAAACTAATCGAACTGCTTCAATACATAGGCTTTTGTTCAGTTCGAATTACCTTTCTTGACGCTGACTTGATCTTCTTGAGGCCAACTTGGTGTGGAGGTGACATAATTCATTTTTTACTCAAATAATAATTCTTCTTACATGATTCAAAAGCCCAATAAGGGTCTCTTTAAATGTGAAATGAGTCTATTGACTTAGAATCAATCTTAGAAGTCCTCAATGGGGACTTTAACCTAAAACATGATGACCCAAGCATGAAATCCATGATTTAATAAGTCATAATGAGAATAATAAAATTTATTTTCATTCTTTTTCATAAGTACATTTTATTACGACTCAAATACAATTATGAAGACTATACCTAGTTACATTTTTCAACACTCCCTCTTAACTAAGCAGGTATTCATCATATACAAGTACAAGAAAGATCACAAACTATGTGAACTATGAAGAGTTTAGGCAAAGGAATTCCATGGACTAGATTCCTGACCAAGGAAATATGTCCAAGGTCTCTCAACAATTTAGGCACCACAATGCCACGAACTAGATTCCTGACTATGAAATCTATCTGTGTGGTACTAATATGGACTAAATCTTTCAGTCTCTCTAGGTACCATCAGGCTTACTTGATAACCACCAATCAAGGGATCTAGGTGTGTATCTGAGGTCAAATATCTATGACCAACTCCACCCTCCCTACTTTGGGATCTACCCATCAACACATAGTGTCAGCCTCATGCTTTCCCACTAAATGTTTCACTCACAAAGCCTCAACAAATCCGATTTTTATAATTAGTAGCAAATCCATCTAGATCAAATAGGACGGTAACAACAAATATCTCTAGATCAAATTAATTGATAACAACAAGGATTTAAAACATGTTGTCAAAACTTCTCAGAGGTTTACCTATATAAACACAACCCCAATCAATAACAATCTTTCAAATGTATATAAGTAAACACAAACCTTTTGGATCTTCCAGACAACTAACGTTTCTTCTCAATTTATCATAGTAGGACTTCCAAATGAATTTTCATAGAAGATTCCTAATCATACATCTTCCTTTCCTACTTATGCAACAACATATTCTACAAATAGATCCTTCTTTTCTTATCTTAGCAGCTCCTCAAAATGAATTCTCCAATTTTCTTCTTTCAAGGTGTCCATCATGACTATAATATGTCCTCCCTCATAACTAGGGACCTATTAGTCTTGGTCTAGTGCATGACACAAGAAGTAGAGAACCATATCCATCACTCCCTCTTAATCAGAGAGGATCTAATAATTACTATACAAGGAATATACCCAACCTCCCTCTTAACCTAGGGTGATCAACTTCTTTTCTACAACATCGGAGAATCTTTCATGGCTTCCATTCTTCTCATCAAAGTTATCATGACCATCATCATCCATATAACTTTATTCATCATGCTTATCATATCAACTTTACTTACAAACATCTTTATCATCTTGAATATTATGTACCTGCACAACTTAGATAGCAAGTAGAACCAAATCTATAGAAACATGAAGTTAAACTCATCAAAATCATACAATAATGGAAGCATTAGACTTTATAAACATAATCAACAAGATACTTTACTTCTATACTTCAACTTCTTGCCCAGGTTTTGTTACAAACCCTAAATCACATCAACAACTCAAGATATCAATCTCATTATATCTAGGGCTTCAATATTTCTTTCAGAGATATGACAAGCTCTTTTATAACATATAGCAAACCCTAGAGACTAGTATAACAACGCATCTAACAACTTTTAGAATTCATATGTTAGACTATTAGGTCATCGTGGAATTTTTGCTATAAATTTTTTTCTGCGATGTTTCAGAAGCTAAAAAAAAAAAATTGAGATGAAATTGCACCGAACTTCGATTATAAATTTTAGATCTTGTGCCGTTATATTTTCGAAGTTATGATCTAAGGAAGTTAGAGTTTTTGCAAGCTCCGGAATTTCATCTAAAATAGGTCATCGTGGAATGTTCACTATAACGTTTTAGATACAAAGTTTCAAAACCTAAACAAAAAACCCATTTGAGAAAAAATTAGTCTTAACCTTGGGTCTGAATTTCAGATCTTGTCTCGCTATATTTTCGGATATATGATCTGAGGAATTTAAGGTTTTTTCAGACTCCCATCCTAAACAGGTGACCTTGGGAAAATCATCATAACTTTCTCTTTGAGCATCAGATTGAAATTTCGTAAGAAGTTATAAAAAGAGGACGCACTGTATTTTGTCAGGGTATGATTTTCAAAACCTAAGGTTTAAACAGTGACACGTGGCATATCGTACAAGTTCACTCTCCTGAACTAGTCTATAATTAGGTCATCACGAGAGATTGGGAATAAATATTTCTTCAAGAATCCAATTGTGATCAGACTTGTAGATTTAGAAAGAGGACTCAGAGGGCTATTATAGACTGAAATTTCAAAACTTAAAGATCTGAAAGTACAGATTTACGGTTGTTTCAAGATCGAGCTCCTAAAATCAAGAAAAAGCGAGATGATGAAGTTTGATGGAAAGGATCCGGTAAATTGGATACTACATATGGAGAAATATTTTGATCTACATGGTGTACCACTGTTAAAAAAGGTATGTATTGCATCTAATTATTTAGAACTGAATCAATTTTTATGGTATAAAGGGCTTTGTTTTCGTAAACCACTTGTCACGTGGTCAATTTTCACGGAGGAAATGATAAAAAAATTATGAGGATACAAAGAGAAACACCTTCTTTAGCCAATTGATAAATCTCAAACAAAAGGGTTCAATGGCAGAGCACATTGAGGACTTCCAAAAAATTGAATATAAGGGTAAATGATATTCCAGAGAAGAAAATGGTTGATGTCTTCATAGGGACTTTAAAGGATAACATTCAACATGAGGTTCGTCTTTGGGAACCTGATTCATTGGAGAAGGCCTTCAGGTTGGAAAGAAAAATTGAAAGCGGAAATTATGGAAACAAGGAATCCCACCACTCACGAATATAACTATGGAAGTTTTTTTTCTACTAGCCTTCCACAACCTACAAGTTTTACACCACAACAATTGGAAGAAAAAGAGAAAAAGGGCTTTGTCACAATTGTGATAGCAAATACACTAAAAGTCATAAGTGTGTTGAGAAGAAATTATTTTACATAGATTATGAAAATGAGGAAGAAAAGGATCAAGAAACATCAAAAGAAGAGGATATACACTAGTAACCCACCCCAGAGAAAGAATAAATGAATCTGACCATATCTTGCAAAACATTAGAAAGAATTACCACTCCTCAAACTCTCAAGATAGAAGGACATATCAAGAAGGAAAAGGTTCAAGAAGCGAAATATCACATCGACAAAGAAGAAATGAATCTGACCATATCTTGTAATGCATTGGCTGGAATTACCACTCCTCAAACTATCAATATAGAAGGACATATCAAGAAGAAAAATTTTCAAGTGAAAGATCACATCGAGCATCAAGAAATGAATCTGACCATATCTTGTAATGCATTGGAATAAATTACCACTCCTCAAACTATCAAGATAGAAGGACATATCAGGAAGAAAAAGGTAATAGTGTTGATTGATTCGGGCAGTACCCATAATTTTATTCATTGTAAGATAGCCAAGGAATTGAATTGCTTCCTATATCCAACACCAAAGTGTCAAGTGATGGTTGCAAGTGTAGGAACCATAAATTACTTTGGAAAGTGCCATAATATCAAGCTATCCATGGAAGAATATGTATTGAATAGCCCAATGCTTTCCATTCCAATGGGTGGTGCTGATGTTTTACTAGGAGTCCAATGGCTACAATCTTTGGGTGGAATAGCTTTTAATTTTCAAGAACTTTTCTTGAAACTTTTTTGGGAAGGAAAGGAAGTTTAATTGAGGGGTATCGAAGGGAAACCAAGAAAGATAATCAACTCTAACAGCATGACAAAGCTTCTAAATAAAGAACAATGGGGTGTAATTGCACAATTATGTTCACTAGAGGATCCCACATCGAAATCATGTATTTCTCCAGATCTCCAAAATGTTTTGGAAAATCATCCCAAAGGCCTCCCACCTATTCGTGATCATGATCATGCTATTCATTTTATTCCAGGAAGTTTTCCTCCAAGCATCAAGCCTTACAGATTTCCATATGCGCAAAGGAGTGGGAACTCATTGAAAAGTTGCATAAGATCTCAGTTCAAACAGTATTGTGATAACTTGACAAGGAAGGAAAAATCATATTGGAACTTGAGGCAGTCATAGAATCGAGAAATCGACAGCTACGAAATAGATCAATTTCAGAGTATCTCATCAAGTGGAAGAACTTACCTGCTGAAGATTTCACATGGGAGGACAAGAATTTATACAGAAGCATCAAGAACTACTCAAGTGTTGAGGACAGCTCTTTTTGAAGGAGAGGGGCATGTTAGGTCCCTATACTACTAGTGTAACCTGTTATTATTATTAGTGCAACCCCCTTATTATAGTGTTGTTCCCATGTAGTACCCATATTTTTATTATTGTGCTCCATAGAAGCCCATTATTGTTATTGTTGTGCCCTTACATTATTATTGTTATGTTAGCTCTGATTATATTATGACCCCTTAAACTCCTATACATAGAAAGGAGGTCTTGTCATTTGTATCATCGAATAATTGTTCATTTGTGTAATGTAAAGGAGGTTGACCCCTTAAAGAGGCTGATTTATAAGGCATTCATCTATCTTTTCTATCTTTTTGTAAGCTAGTTTCATAACATAGTCTTCCTACTAGGATTTCATACAAACCCTAGATTTCATACATGAGATTCAACAATCAAAACCAATCAAACTCAATCAACAACATGACTAGCTTCTACTAGGGTTTGATGTAAACCCTAGATTTTCATTTACTAATTCTCAACAATCAAACTGATCACATTACAATTTCAGGTTTTTATCAACCTTTCGTAAATCCCAGATTTGTGAAATCATATACTATAGAATTTAACTTCTACTAAGGTTTAGATACAATACCCTAGAATTCACAAACAATATCATCCTACAATATCAAACTTCGACTAGGGCTTAGTCCCAAACCCTAGGATTTATGACAATCAACTATTAGCTCAACACATATATCTAGGATTTCATCACCATGCACAAGCATATCATAATAACATAAGTTAGTCAAACCCAATGACACAAACACATTCAGACATCTAACATATTTGATTAGATGGACAACCATATGCCTAGGGTTTCATTCCTAGGACATTATCTAAAATAAAGGTCCTGCCAATAAACCCTGCCAAACCCTTGGGTTTCAACACATAACACAACAAACCCTAATTTACCAAAACTTCAAAGGTTTGGGATTTTAGATATCACCATTCAGCCCTAATAAGTTAGGGTTTTCATAACCATACAAAAACCCCAAAAATGACATCATCTAAGCATCGAACATTTTCTTTAGACTTCATCAATAACCCTAAGTAGGCTAGGGGTTCACACATTATCATTAACATACCCTTAAGTTAGGGTTTTACAGAGAACCCTTTTAGAGTTCCACAAGAATAGTCAAAGATGTGAGGAGGGTAGATTTTTCTAATGATGAATCAACCAATTAAGAATATTTTATGATTTGAGAGTGTTAGAGACAACAATGTTAGTAATGTAGAATATATTACCAAAAAGAATGAATATACCTTTATCATGAAGAGAACAAAGATTATGGTCTAAGGCATACCTTTGTTTTTTAACAAGCATTAGAGGAATATTGAGGTCTAAAATAGGCCTCCTTAGGAAATTATAAAATAATAGTGGAAATAATAAAATAGGATTAGTTTACATCATGAAATTTTAGAGTGAAAAAATAAAAAACTATTTTTTCAACTCATATTTTCAACTTATCTCCCTATGGGTTTACTCAAATTTCAAGCAGGAACACTCATTGGATGCATAATTTGATTCATCAGCTGGGTACCATTGTTGCATACATTTTATGGACCCTTCTAAAAAATGAGAAATACATGAAAAATGTGATTGCAATCACAATTTTCATGTATTTATCATTTCCCATGTAGCAGGATCCATCGAAAGTATGCAACACGGCTACTATTTGGATGAGGAATTAAATTTTGCATCCAACGAGTATTCACACTTGAACTTTGAGTAAAATATTAGGGAGATAAGTTGAAAATACAAGTTGAAAAAAATTATTTTATTATTTTATTATTTTTTAATCTTTTTACATTTTTACTCAAAAAATGGTGAATCATCCCCTATTTTTGACATCATCATCTTGAATCCTATTGGTTCTTATAAAGTTTATTTTTCTTGTACATTTTTTGTAGGAGGCCCGTTTTAGACCTCAAAATTCCTCTAATACCTTGTAATCCCAATGCTTTGTCTTGTGAGGCTTTCGTTCATAATCACTAAGAATTCAGTAAGACTTTCCTTTGTTTCTTAACAAACCTTGTAATCCTAATGATTTTTTTTGTGAGGCCTTCTTTCATAATCCTTGATTATTCAATAAGCCTTTCCTAAGCAAGGAAAATATGAATAGAAATGTGATTATTATTAAGTAAGGGAAACCAAATATAAAAGATAATACAAGGAGTAAGATACTTATCTTTGGAAAGTGGTGAGGGCTCTTTCTTAGTCCAAACTTGAGGGATACATAAGGGATAGAGTCCCTAACAAATAGGTCTTTGACTTAAAATCCTTCCATCTTGTTCTTCTTTGGTGAAACTTTTTCAACAAAGTTTTCTTCATCCATGTTCCTTCTTTTATTCCCTGGATTCTCAAGACAATCCCTTTTATAGTGACCCATGTTGTGACAATTGTAGCATTAGCCCTTTGGACTTATTGAAGGTTCCTTTCTTCTTGTGATGAGCAGAATAGTGATTTGATATTTTCTCTTATCCACTCTCCTTGTTGATTACTAAATATATTATGACTCCTTCTTGATTGCATGCATTCCATCCACTATTAAGCTCATGGCCAAAATATTTGTTTCTCTAAACTTTGTTTTCTTTGCTTCACTTGATTCATCTATAGGCTTCTTTACTTTTCCTTTGAATAAATCCAAAAATTTATTCTTTTCGAGGATTAGATCTATCCTCTTCTTCCATGACCTATAATTTGATGCTCCTTCTAATTTGTTCTCTCCCTTTATGGAGTTACACACTTTCCTTGAAGGTAGCAAACTTCTTTCCTTGTAAGGCCTCCTTATATTATCCATTTCTCAACTTCTTGAGAATAAAAAAAGTACACCACCCCCATTTTCTTATGATACAAGAAAAAAAACGAGTTAAAAAAAAAAATTAAAAAAAATTAAAAATTAACTCTTTTCTTCTTATAATGCAATCTGATTGCATCGTAAGAAAAAAAAAAGTTAAATTTTTTTTTAACTCTTTCTTTTTTCTTTTTCTTTTCTTCTTTCTTGCATCCTAAGAAAATGGGGGTGGTGTACTTTTTTCCAATTCCTTAGTCTTCTTTCAATAGATCTTCAACTTGCCTTTTCCTTTCTTCTTCACCTTAGCTTTGAAACCATGTTAGAAAATCAAAAAGAAAAAAATATTTTCTTATACTTGATAATTACTTGTAAGATTCTTGTGTTCTTATTAATTTTCTTACATTCTTTTACCTTAGTTCATCAAGCAATTACCAAAACAATAACACAAACATCATGGACCCTAGATATAGGCAGATAGCTAAGGAAACACCCCAATCTTGGGAACCCCAGTCAACAACTCTTTCTTCAATAGTTTTCCTGATACGATACAAGACTCTTGACTTAGACACATACTTCCTCCACACCAAGTCATCCCTTTCCTCTTTTAGCAGATGATCACTTTCTAATACTATCTTTGACCTAGATGCAACAGTAGCAGCAACAACACTTCGATGTAGTAGTATCTTCGACCTAGCAACTTTGATCTTAATGCAACAACTTCGACTTTGAAGCACTTAGATCTTCAACCTTGAAGCAACACTTCTACCTTGAAGCAACACTTCGACCTTAATGTCGTACTTCGACCTTGATGTCATACTTTGAACTTGATGATGTACCTCGACCTTAATGTTCTAACAAAACTTCTTGATTGTTAATTTGTGGTAGCATTGGATGTGCTTTTAGCCTCAAAATTTGAAGCAAGCCAAGACACATGTATTCCACAATACCCAGAAATCGTTTTGGGAAATTCCACCCAGAGATAGTTTTATTAAAATAATTAATTATTTTTAATGGTTGCAAGTCTAAACTTAGGAAATTAAAATAATTAAATGGTATTAATCAAATTGAGGGTGGAACTTCTAGAAGAAGACAAAGATCAAATCCAAATGATTTGAGCCATTGATTAGGATCTAGTATGGGTCGTTGATTACTCAACGGGAAGATTATAAGAAGGACATCGATGGACATTTGGAAAATACATTAGTGAGAAATCAAGAGATTGAATTTCTTAGAGAGGGAGATGGAGCATTTACTAGAGTGAAGATCGAAGTGATTTCTTGCAGTCAGGGCCAAGGATAGTACTGGTTAGAGAGTTTCTTGATCCGGGAAAAAATCACAGAGAAGGCAGCACAAAGGTCATGTTGGCTAGCATAGGGCCACGTAGAGCTAGCATAGAGCTTCAGAGGGAGTCTGAAATTCAACTAGGAAGTCGAGTTCCAGAGCCAAAAATCGAAATGTGAGACTAGAGAGCCAGAGGAACAAAGCTCGAGACAGCGGGAGATCTAGGAAGAGGTGACACAGATCCCCATAAAGATTGACACATAACTACATAAGATGACGTAGTAGCTGCACAAAGCCAGCGTGGGGCTAGCCATCCAGGGCCTGGATCAATGTTGAAGCGCCAATGATAGTGTGAGTTATTTCTCACTAATATTCTGCCAATCAAATTCTCTATATTGGATAGCTAGTAAGGAATCCGTAGGTTGTATTCAGAAAAATACCTCTTAATAATACAAACCCTCAGTTGTTGCACCAATTTTCTCGCATTGGATTTTTCCAGGGACATTTGTCCAAAAATAAAGATGTCATGTGTTGTGCATGTCTTTCTTGCTCTGTTTCTTGTTTCAGCATTTAATTTAATTAATGAAGGTTGTAGTGTATTAGTTTCGGTATTTGTTGTAGGATGCAATAAATAATGTGTTTAATAATTTAACAAATAGAAGATACTTAATTAGTTTATGTAGTATAAAGTTGAGTCTTCCAAATTTTTACATGGTATTAGAGCATAGATAAAGCAAGAGAGAAAAACCAGAAGATCCCAACACTAAAGAGAAGGAGGGAAGTCGAAGTGTTGCGTAGGTAGTAAATTGAATCCCTAAAGGTATTGTGCAGTCCAGGCTAGGAGGGCAAAATTTTCGTGGGAGAATCTCTCTCTGAGTGAGTTGACAGAGAGAAATATTTCCATATCGAAGTTTGCCAATATCAGAGGGAGCAGTGCAAAGGCATAAGCGTGGAGTACTTTTCTGGTGAGATGTAGCTTTTGTAGCAGTTGATGGGACATAAAAGCGTCAAAAGGAAGAACAAGACATTCTTGAGGGAATTCTTCCTCAGAGAATTCCTAGCCAGGGAATTTGATTTCTCTATTGCTAAGCAGTAGCATAGAGGAGAAGATCTAATAACTCTAGCAGGGAATGCATAGCCTAGCCTAGTGTTGCACAAAGGAGAGAGGAGGTAGTTCAAAATTTCGTTGGCAGAGATGACAGCTAGTGGGTTAAGATATTAGGATCGGTTGGATGGTGCATCCAACTATGTGATCTCAAAGGCAAGGATCTCACTCCTTCTGGATGAGCATGATCTCAAAACCTATGTCAACAGAGTGGTAGTTATACCCATGGATCCAAATCCGCTTAAGAAGTACAAGGATAAGATGTCAAAGGCCAAGCAATTGGTCCTCAACAAAGTAAGTGATCGTGTAGTGTGTCACATTACGGCAAGGATACTGCCCAACATATGTGGGAAGCATTGGCTATGCTATCCGAAGGATCTTTCGAGTAGTAGAAGATGTGCTTAGAGAAGAAGATGAGATCCACACAGATGAAGAATGGGGAATGCATTGATCCATTCCTAACAAAGCTTCAAAAAATCCGAGACTCGTTGGTAGTTGTGGGGTCAACACCTCAGCCTATCGAGATGGTGAGGCTAGCCTTGAATTCAGTCTCAGAAGAATGGAAAGTGTTCATCCAGAGTATCTTGGGTAGAGAGAGATTATCGGATTGGGAAGAATGTGGGCTGCTCTTCAGTAGGAAGAGATGAGAAGAGAGTCAGTCAAGTGAAAACTTGATAGCAGTAGCAGCAATGGGACGAAGCCTAAGGAGGAGGAAGAGAATGCAACCCTTGCATCCAAGGGGTAGCAAGAGCAGCGGAGGTGGAAGAAAGATGTCCCAAAGATCAAATGCTTCCAGTGTGGTGAATTTGGTCACTACACTACATAGTGTATTCTCAAGAAGAAGGACAATGACGAGAAGCATGATCCAAAGGTTGGATCCGCAAAGATCGAGGAGGAGTTTTCTATGTTTGCTTAGATACCTCTAGGGGAGAGGTGGGGTGATCTAGTACTATAGTTCGAAAGAACTACAGATGGGCAGGATCCTTGAGGAGTCCACCTCTCAGATCAACACCTTGCTACAAGAGCCCAAATAAAAAGTAGCAAGATGGACTAGTGTCAGTTGGTGTAGAGGAGTGTTGGAGTGACAGTTGTTGTGGCTAGGAGTGCCATATACTGAGAAACGCATAGCATAGTTAGCAGCAGTGCAATTCGCACAGTGCAAAGTTAACAACGCAGAGGCTTCAGAGGGTTAGCACGGAGACTAGAGTTGAACACATGTTCAGTAATTTTGGATGCTTTTCCATTGTTAATGTAGTAGCAGTAGTAGTTGGAGAAGGTTGTAGTGTAGATGCAGTGTTGGCAGTGCCAGTGCCAGTAGTAGAACACATGCAAAACTTTTGAGGGTTGCATTACAAATGCAATGTTAGTAGTGGTAGGGTTAGCAACAGTACTGATGCAACATTTGCATTGTAGTTGGTAGGTAGTGATGTCAGACATCATCAGTGTAGAGGGAGATGTTACATAGAAGGGTGATGCTTCAAGAGGTTGCATTACTAGAGCACATTCCTCACTAAGAGGGAGTGTTCATTTCTGGTAGCATTGAACACTCCCTCAAAATTTGCAGGGAGGCTAGGACACATGTATTCCACAATACCCAACAATCATTTTGGGGAATTCCACTCTAAGAAAGTTTTATTAAAATAATTAAGTATTTTTAATGGGTGCCTAAGTCTAAACTTAGGAAATTCAAATAATTAAAGGGTATTAATCAAACTGTGGGTGAAACTTCTAGAATAAGATAGATATCGAGTCCAAATGACCTGAGCCATTGATAAGGATCTAATATGGGTCGTTGATTACTCAACTGGAGGATTATAAGGAGGAATTTGATAGGAATTTGGAAAATACATGAGTGAGAGATCAAGAGAACAAATTTCTTAAAGAGGGCAGCGCAACAGTTTCTAGAGAGAAGATCAAAGTGATTTATTGCAGTGAGGGCTAGGATAGTTCCAGTTGGAGAGTTTCCTTATCTAGGAATACATCGCAGAGAAGGTAGAGAGAGATCTAGAAGAGGCAACAAAGAGGTCACGTTGGGTAGTGTAGTTCCACGCAAAGGCAGCATATGACCACTTAGAGGCAGTGTAGAGCTTCAGAGTGAGTCTAAAATTTAGCTAGGAAGTCGAGTTCTAGAGTCAGAACTCACGGTGTGTAACCCGAGAGGCAGAGGAACAAAGCTCCAAACAACAAGAGATCTGGGAAGAGGTGACATAGATCCCTAGAGAGGTTGATGCAGAACTACGTAGGATGATGCAAAAATATGTAGGTTGACATAGTAGCTATGCAAAGCTAGTGTGAGGCTAGCCATCCAAGGCCTGGATCAATGTCGGATAGCCACTGATAATGTGAGGTATTTGTCACCGATTTTCTTCCAGTCAAATTCTCTGTATTGCATAGCCAGTAAGCCATCCAAAGATTGTATTAAGAAAACTATTGCTCAATAATACAAACTTTCAATTGTTGCACTGGTTTTCCTGCATTGGATTTTTCCAGAGAAATTTGTCCAAAAATAATTATGTCATGTGTTGTGTATTTCCTTCTTGCTCAATTTCTTGTTTCCACATTTCATTTAATTGGTGAAGGTTGCATTGTATTAGTTTTGGTATTTGTTGTAAGATGTAGTAAATAATTTTTTTAGTAATTTAACAAATACAAGATACTTAATCAGTTGTTGTAGTACATATTTGGGTCTTCCAAATTTTCACATTAATGTCATAACAAAACTTCTTGAGTCCGCAACAAAACTCCTTGATGTCGTAACAAAACTTCAACCTTGATGTCATAGCCCATAAAATCACACATTTGACAGAGAGAGATAACCCAAACTTTGATCCTTCAATTCTCGTTCTTCCAATGCAATTTTACATTTTTTCAAGGCTTCTTCTAGGAGATCGAATTTGTGTGAGTGATTGTGAGTGATTTTCATCCAAATGAATCGAATTTCTTCAATATATAGGCTTCTAGTGAGTTTGAATTACCTTTATTAACGTTGACTCGATATTCTTGAGGCCAACTTGGTGTGGAAGTGACATAATTCATTTTTTACTCAAAAATAATTCTTTTTACATGATTCAAAAGCCCAAGAAGGGTCTCTTTAAATGTGCAATGACTCTATTGACTTAGAGTAAATCTTAGAAGTGCTCAATGGGGACTTTGACCTAAAACATGATGACCCAAGTATGAAACCCATGCTTTAATAAGTCATAATGATAATAATAAAATTTCATCTCATTCTTTTTCATAAGTACATTTTATTATGACTCAAATACAATTATGAAGACCAAACCTAGTTACATTTTTCAACACTCCCTCTTAACTAGGGAGGTATTCATCATATACAAGTACAAGAAAGATCTCAAAATATGTCAACTATGAAGAGTTTAGGCACGGGAATGTCAAGGACTAGATTCCTGACCAGGGAAATCTGTTCAACGTCTCTCAATAATTTAGGGACCGCAATGCCATGGGCTAGATTCCTGACCAGGGAAATCTATCTTAGTGGGACTAAGATGGACTAAAGCTTTCAACCTCTCTAGGTACCAGCAGGCTTACTTGCTAACCACCAACCAAGGGATCTAGGTGCATATCTAAGGTCAAATTTCTATGACCATTACCACCCTTCCTACTTTAGGATCTAGCCATCAACACATAGTGTCGCCCCCATGTCCTCCCAGTAAATGCTTCACTCACAAAGCCTCAACAAATCCGATTTTTATAATCAGTAGCAAATCTATCTGGATCAAATAGAACGGTAACAACAAATATCTCCCGATCAAAATGATCGATAAGAACAAGCATTTAAAACATGTTGTCAAAACTTCTCAGAGATTCACCTGTAAAAACACAACCCCAGTTAGCAACAATATTTCAAATGTATATAAGTAAACATAAACCTCTGATGTCTTCCAGACAACTGATGTTGCTTCTTAATTTATCATAGTAGGAAATCCACATGAATCTTCATAGAAGATTCCTTAATCACACGTCTTCCTTTCCTACTTATGCAACAACATATTCTACAAACAGATCCTACTTTTCTTATATCAGCAGCTCCTCAAAATGCATTCTCCAATTTTCTTCTTTCAAGGTGTCCATCATGACTATAATATGCCCTCCCTCATAACTAGGGACTCTTTAGTCCTAGTCTAGTGCATGACACATGAACTAGGGAACCATGTCCATCACTCCCTCTTAATTAGGGAGGATCTAATCATTACTATATAAGGAATTTACCCAAGCTCCCTCTTAACCTAGGGTGATCAACTTCTTTTCTATGACACAGAAGAATCTTTCACGGCTTCCATCCTTCTCGTCAAATTTATCATGACCATCATCATCCATATTACTTTATCCATCATGCTTATCATATCAACTTTACTTACGAACACCTTCACCATCTTGAATATTATGTACCTGCACAATTTAGATAGCAAGTACAACCAAATCTATAGAAACATTAAGTTAACCTCGTCAAAATCATACAATAATGGAAGCATTAGAATTTATAGACATAATCAACAAGATTATTTACTTCTATACTTCAACTTCTTGCCCAGATTTTATTACAAACCCTAAATCACATCAACAACTCAAGATGTCAATCTCATTATATCTAGGGCTTCAATATTTCTTTCAAAGATATGAAAAACTCTTTTATAACATATAGCAAACCCTAGAGGCTAGTATAACAATGCATCTAACAGCTTTCAAAATTCATATGTTAGACTTCCTACTAGGATTTCATACAAACCCTAGATTCCATACATGAGATTCAACAATCAAAACCAATCACAGCTCAACCAACAACATGACTAGCTTCTACTGGGGTTTGATGTAAACCCTAGATTTTCATTTACTAATTCTCAACAATCAAACTGATCACAATACAATTTCAGGTTTTTATCAACCTTTCATAAATCCCATATTTGTGAAATCATATACTAGAGAATTTAACTTATGCTAAGGTTTAGATACAAACCCCTAAAATTCACAAACAATATCATCCTATAATATCAAACTTCAACTAGGGCTTACTTCCAAACCCTAGGACTTATGACCATCAACTATTACGTCAACACATATATCTTGGATTTCATCACCATGCATAAACATGTAATAATAACATAAGTTAGTCAAACCCAACGACACAAACACGTTCAGACATCTAACATATTTCATTAGATGGATAAACATATGCCAAGGGTTTCATTCCTAGGACATTATATAAAATAAGGGTCATGCTCATAAACCCTACCAAACCCTAAGGTTTACACACTTAACACAACAAACCCTAATTTACCAAAACTTCAAAGTTTTGGGATTTCATATATCACCATTCAACCCTAACAAGTTAGGCTTTTCATAACCATACCAAAACCCCAAACATGACATCATCAAAGCATCAAACATTTTCTTTAGACTTCATTAATAACCCTAAGTAGGCTAGGGTTTCACACATTATCATCGACATACCCTTAAGTTAGGGTTTTACATAGAACCTTTTCAGGGTTCCATGAGAATAATAAAATATGTGAGGAGGGTATATTTATCTAATGATGAATCACCCAATCAAGAATATATATGATTCAAGAGTGCTAGACACAACAATGTTATTAATGTAGAATACATTAGCAAAAAAAATGGATATACCTTTATCATGAAAGGAACAAAGCTTGTGGTCTAAGGCATACCTTTGTTTCTTAACAAACCTTGTAATCCAAATGCTTTGTCTTGTGAGACCTTCTTTCATAATCCTTGAGTATTTAGTAAGCCTTTCCTTTGTTTCTTAACCAACCTTGTAATCCCAATGCTCTGTCTTGTGAGGCCTTCTTTCATAATCCTTAAGTATTCAGTAATCCTTTCCTAAAAAACGAAAATATGAATAGAAATTTTATTAGTATTTAATATAAAGAAACTTATATAAGTAAGGGAAACCAAATATAAAAGATAATACAAGGAGGAAGATACTTATATTTTGAAAGTGGTGAGGGCTCCTTAAAATCAGAAAATTAGAAAGGTAGAAAGATTTTCTTATACTTGATAATTACTTGTGAGATTCTTGTGTTATTATTAACTTTCATATGTTCTTATTTTATCTTAGTTCTTCGAGCAATTACCAAAACAATAGCACAAAGATCAAGGACACCAGATGTAGGTAGAAAGCCAGGGAAAAAACCCAATCCTGGGGAAAACCTAGTCAACAAGTCTTCATTCAATAGTTTTCCTGAGATAATCCAAGACTCTTGATTTAGACACAGACTTCCTTCACACCATGTCAACCCTTTCCTTTTTTAGCAAATGATCACTTTCCAGTACTATTTTCGACCTAGACGCAACAGTAGCAGCAAGAACACTTCAATGTTATAGTATCTTCGACCTAGCAGCTTCAATCTTAATGCAATAGCTTTGACCATGAATCACTTAGCTCTTCGACCTTGAAGCAACACTTCGACCATGATGTGGTACTTCGACCTTGATGTCTTACTTCAACCTTGATGTCGTAACAAAACTTCTTGATGTCGTAACAAAACTTTGACCTTGATGTTGTAACCCATAAAATCACATGTTTGAGAGAGAGAGAGATAACCCAAAACCTTTGATCCTTCAATTCTCCTTCCACCGCAACTTTGCACTTTTTCACAGCTTCTTCTAGGAGATCGAATTTGTGTGAATGATTGTCCTCCAAATGAATCGAACTATTTCAATATATAGGCTTTTGGTGAGGTCAAATTACCTCTATTGAGGTTTACTTGATCTTCTTGAGGCCGACTTGGTGTGGAGGTGACATAATTCACTTTTGAATCAAAAAATATTTCTTTTTACATGGTCCAAAAGCCCAAAACAAGTCTCTTTAAATGTACAATGACTCTATTGACTTAGAATAAATCCTAAAAGTCCTCAATAGGGACTTTGAACTAACACATGATGACCCAAGCATGAAGACCATGCTTTAATAGGTTCTAATGATAATAATAAAATTTATTTTCATTCTTTTTCATAAGTACATTTTATTATGACTCAAATACAATTATGTAGACTGAACCTAGTTACATTTTTCTACATAGTCGACTTGACCTTTTTCATATGAAAACACTGACCATGGCTACTCAAATTCCAACATGCTACACCAATACCTGGGTCTATTGTGCATTAATATCGTTGAGGAGTAACTTTATTCTATGTCTATGCAAAGGCCCTAGTGTGTGTTGGCATGTGGTGACAAGTGGCCTTATGCTATGATATATGTGTTTTTGTAGTGTGCTAACGCAAGGCAATAATTAGCCCTATTATACACTGGCATGTGGCCCTATAATTTATTAACATTGTGTTGAAAAGTGGGTCAATATTATGTTGACCAATGGCCATGAAGTCTACTAACACATGGGAATAAGAGTCTTATGGTATATGGACACATTGTGAGAAGAGCCATAGGTTCTTTCATAAAAAAGTATGTATTGCCTATCCTTATTGTCCCTCTATATGGAACTATCATCAAGAATTCACATAACATAATCTTTACATCAATTTTTTATATGATAATTTGTAAATTGTGTGAGTTTTTATGCACATGAATAAGTTTGGAAAACGAGGAATGATGGAATATGCAGTATATGAGACATGCTTTTGTCACATACTCAAATCAATATCTAGTACTAGTATTATATATTAAACATTACTCATTTTTACATCATCTTCATAATATAAGGTAGATAATTAAGAATCCATCAACTTTATTATATTCTATACCTAAATCTTTCAAACAAAAAAAGCATAATTAGTGGACAAAAATACAACCTAACAATTTACAAAAATATACAAAACAATGTATCAAAATAATATTGATAAACAATTTATAGTTTTATTAAATCTAAGAAGTATAAATATTGATATAAAAAAATTGTTTAAAAAAT
>APFE030594953.1:256777-318201 GCA_000404065.3 Pinus taeda | reverse complement strand
CACATCGACTCTGACAGAATCAAAGAAATTTCTGAAATATCCCTACCTCATAACAAAAAAGCCATGCAATCTTTCCTTGGTCAAATCAACTTTGTAAAGAGATTTGTTCCATATTTTTCATGAATCGTATCTCCTTTACAAACCATGATAGAAAAGAACTCTAATTTTAAATGGGGCCAAGATGAACATGAAGTGTTTAACCTGATCAAATAGGCTATTATTAATGCTCCATCTTTAGCAACTCCGAATTTTTTAGAGCCTTTTATTTTATACACATTTGCCTCAGATAGGTCATATGCTGCGATACTTACTCAAATGAATCAAGAAAAGGCGGAAGCACCAATTGCTTTTTTCAGTTCAAATTTGCAGGGTGCTGAATTAAATTACTCAAATGTGGAGAAACAGGCTTATGCTGTTTTCAAAGTGATCAAATACTTCAAACCTTTTCTACTCAACCAAAATTATAGTACCATTTCCAGCGGTAAGGAATCTTCTAGTACAAAAGGATGTGGGTGAGAAGAGGGCCAATTGGGTAACTGCCTTACAAGAATATGACATAGAAATTAAACTAGCAAACATTGTAAGAGGTCAAGGATTTTGCAAAATGCTGGCTGGAGCATCGCAAATTTCTGAAATCCCATCTGTAGAGGTACAAGTGTGAGAGGTAAGCCTAAACGATGAGCAGTCATTATATGTTGATATTATTTATTATCTTAAGAATGGATATTCTCCTTCATACCTCGTTTACACTAAGAAAAGAGCTCTAAGATTAAAAGCCAAACAATATCAGCTCATAAATGATATTCTTTTTAGAATGAATTACGATTCTGTTCTCCTTAGATGTCTTGAGAAATCTGAAGCTGATAAAGTTTTGCAGGAACTCCATGATGGGCCGGCAGGCGGACACTACGCTGGAGATGCTACTGCACATAAAATCTTGCACGCAGGATATTACTGGCCCACGTTATTCAAAGACTCGCACAGTTATGTGAGGAAATGTCAAGTCTGCCAAACTACTACTGGGAGACAGAAGAAGCCGTCCTTACCACTACAACTGGTTAACATCGACCAACCTTTCAGTCAGTGGGGATTGAACATAATAGGTGAGATCGTTGCTCACTCTTCCAAGCAGCATAGATATATCCTTACAGCAACAGATTATTTCACTAAGTGGGTAGAAGCAGTTCCATTCAAGACGGCTAATGCTGAAAATATCATTGAGTTCATAGATCAATTTATAATAACCAGGTTTGGATTACCTTCCGCTTTAATGTTCGATAATGCATCATACTTTTCTGGAAATGCAATGAATGAATTTGCACTTAAAAGAGGGGATTTCAAACTTAAATATTTCGGCCAATTATTATCCACAGGGCAATGGATTAGCCGAGTCTACAAACAAAAACCTAATTAGGATTATCAAAAGAACAGTAGACCAAAATCATAAAAATTGGCATAAATCCTTAATATACACTTTATGGGCAGACCGAATAACGAGAAAAGCTTCCATCGGCACCTCTCCCTTTAATTTAGTTTATGGGAGAGAAGTAGTTCTTCCGACTCATTTAGCAATTCCTTCTTTGTCTCTAGTTCAATACATTGATGAAGTACCAACTTCCTCATTACACTTAAGACAAATGGAAATAATCAAATTGGAAGAACAACGAGAACAAGCTAAGAAAACGCATGCTCATCATCAGACACTAGTAAAATCCTATTTTCATTCAAATATAATGACCATAAAAGAATTTCAGGTGGGAGATTTAGTTTTAAAATGGGACAAGGCACACGAAGAAAAGGGTAAACATACAAAATTTCAAATAATGTGGCTTGGTCCTTTTCAAATTGTAGAAGTCTTAGGTCCATCAACATTTGTGTTACAGGATTTAGCAGGTAAAAGAGACTCTTTGCCTGTCAATGGACAAATTCTTAAGAAATATTTTCCATAGAAGATTATTCTTCTATTTCGTAGAGTAATAGTTTTTATTTTTTTCATAATAAAACTAGTTGTGAACGGTTACATTAAGCATTTACGAAAAAGATACCAACTCTCTTTCAGATTTTGTTTTTTTGCTTGTATAAATAGAAAATCTTTTGGAAAATTGATCTTTATTATTGAAAGATACAGTTAAAGACTCTAACCTAGATATGACACTAGTTTCAACTTCATAAACTTTGACGAAAATAACCTTTAGTGAAGAAATTGTTTTATATCAGTGCAATGAAAAGTATTAATAACAAAATAAAGATTCTCTGTAGAATAGTTACTTCCAAAAACTCTATCATTGTCGTCCAGAGCTATCTAAAGAAGACAATGACTTCCTCCCTGCTAAGGAAATCACAACTTTCAGAGGAACAATCCAAGGATACATTTTATCTTGAAGAATGAGAGGTCTCATCACGAGCCGGCTTATCATAATCACAGAAATTATAACTTGCTGACTTTGCCAAATACTGCATACCATAACAGGGCAATGACTCAAGATTGTTACAATCAAGAGGCAAGGTGTCTCATCACGAGCCAACTTGTTCAACAAAGTTATAAATCAAGTGAATCACTGTGTCATATATTGGCCACCAAACCAAGACATTGTTCTTTAAGAATAAAAAGAAAATCAAAAGCAATAAGTGTAGATATGGATTCTTCTTTGAGAGTTGTAGGTTTCTTTAAGTAGGATACAGGATCATTGCTGGGTAAAAGGTAACCTTGTCGAGGCTATGAACGCCTGCTGGAAGCAGAGGCTCTACCTATGACAAATGATTATATTTTAAAACTGGTTTACAGAGAAGACTTTGTTTTATCTTTACATACCAAGTAATGACTGATGTAAACACAAGGACTAACTTGAGGCAGCAAATAATCAAAGTTGAAAATAGCTAAAACAAAATGTCATTGACAGGTTAGAGCATAATGTACTTTATCTTTCCATAATAAAGTTTAATTTTCTGAAAAATTTGTTGTTTTGGAAGTTGAAAAGGTTCAATAGAAATACAGAGATAACTGGTTCTTCTAAGTGAATCGCCAATTGTTGTGGCCACCAACAACCCCCCTCCTTATGAAGTATTATTGCTAATACTAAATAAGTGGGGACCCTCAAAAAAATTAGTCAGTGTTACATTTTCTTTTTAGATGAAACTTACAACATCATGGACTTAGGGAAATACCTTGAAAAATCTAAAAAAAAAAAACCTAAGTTTCATAATAAAGAAAATTAGATTTACTCCTTAAAGGATATCGCATTGCGCAAAGGATGACAGGATACACCTTCTAATGAGTTAAAATGACAAAAGGCGATAATGCGACGCGAAACCTCATTGCATCGCATATACTGAAGAAACACTCACATTGAAAAACTTTAAAAAATCGCCGATATGCGATATCGCATATCGCACATCGCAAAAATCACATGAATTACACAAGGATTATAAGAATCTGCGATATTGCGATATTGCGACATCGCGATATTGCGATACCGCAAAGTTGCGATACTGCGACCTTGCAATAAAAACAACACAATGACATTGCGATATTGCGATACTGCGATCTGCGACATTGCAAAGCAAAATCACGGGACCCCTCCATCGCAGTTGGTTCTGGCTCATTATTCGAGAAAATTTTTTAGCCAAGAGTTGGTCATGTATTTTAATGCGAATTAATGAGTTATTGCCAGTTAATGAAGTAAGGTGTTGTGTTTTTCAAAGAAATAACTCACGTAAGGTGGCATGTCTTGTATATCTTCGGCATTTAAAATTTTTCCTGTCATTAGT
Organism: Pinus taeda; assembly: GCA_000404065.3. Taxonomy (NCBI): domain Eukaryota; kingdom Viridiplantae; phylum Streptophyta; class Pinopsida; order Pinales; family Pinaceae; genus Pinus; species Pinus taeda. Next base: position 314,433 of record APFE030594953.1, on the reverse strand, counting down.
CCTTTATCATTACTTCCACCTCAATGTAAACTGTAGGAAAGAAGGACGAAGTGTTATACAGGGTATTATGTAGAAAACTACGAGGAGGGAAGGCAACGCTCCAATGTACATTTCGGAAGGCACACTTAATCCATTCAATGAAGAAAAAGAGCCGCAGAACTCTTCTGAGGCATCTATCACAGATTTCTCATATACAACCATGGTTGAATGAGTATTGAACGATGCCGATACTAGAAACAGACAGTTTAATTCTCAGGGTCAAGAGCTCACAGAACCACTATTTTTACGAATTTTGAGCTTTATACCGAATGAGAGAAAAAGGCGCAAGAGGCAAAAACTGCATCAGGGAAGCCCGGATCAAGAAACAGAGGCAGTTTCTGAAGCGCCATCGCTAAGAAAAATTGTTCGCAAAGGAAGGTCCCTAGTTGCTCAGTCACCTGCGAGCCTTGAAAAAATTGCAAGAAATCATCGATAGAAGCAAAGTGGAAACAAAAGACTGAAGGAAAAGCAAAAGCAGTCCAAGGGTTAACCAAGTTGAAATTGGATTTTTACGAAGCATACATGGTAATGCTACATATTCATTGGATGATTTTCAAGCATGTCATCAATTTTACTGAGAAGATAATGCCAGCTCTTGCCGATTCTGTTTGCTTAACTCAACCAAAGGCGGGAGACAGTCAGCCGACTCTACTCAGGAAAATACTGAATGCTTGCGACATTAAGGAGTAGATTTAGAAATAATTAGTAGATTTTATTTTAGAAATAGTTTTGCTTAGAAAGAGGATGGTCATTTAAACCGAATCCTCAATTTCTGTAAATAATTTATTTAGTTAGTAGTATTTAAACCCTTCTCATGCATTTAGAGAAATGTCTAGAAATTTATCAAAAACTTGTCCTCAGAACATGCACTTTTGCACCCTCAGAGGAGGTTTTGGTGAATGAATGGAACAAGGTTTATTTGATATTTGCATTTGATTTCTGCTACTGATGTTGCACTTCTGTACTCTTAATAGATGTTAAATCAAGGAGAGATAAATCAATCATCGCTTGAAGCTCATGAGTAGGACTAGTTATAAATGGTACTTTTATCTCTTAACCATTTTTGCTTATGCGTTAAAGTGATATTCAGTTTTCAGTTATTTATATGTTACAGCATGGATGTCTGAGTTATCATCTGGCACTTTTGTACGGTAATAACTATTTGTTTATGTTTAGTGTATGAATAGCTCATTTATGCGATAAGTTTTAAGAACTGTTTCGTCTAACTTCTTATACGAAGTAGTTCATCTTTATCGAATTCCTTTCTTATGATAGCTGAATGATCTTTATTACCAGTTATTATTTGAAATATTTCTAGATCGCATAGAAGAAAGATCACACCCCAGATTAGCATAAATTTCGATGTTTTTCTGTTTATTAGAATATAATAGCATAGCATTAGATTAGATAGAAGTATTCCATTTAGAACAGAAACACCCATCTTTCTCACACACACACACTGGATTGGGAAATTGGTCCCATATCCTAGTTGGACCCGCTATACCAAACAGATAAGGAGCTGTCAACCAAGGTCTGGACTGGGTGGGTATCCCCCTTGTTGTCGACCCGATTTTCGGGGCCTACAACAGGTTGTTATACCTGATGTAGTGGCCTCATCCCTATTCCTCTTGAGGCTTCTTTCCTCATTTAGAGGAGTTTGCAAGTTAGGGGGAGTACTCATATTGGGCTGTTGTGTACCTGTTTGAGTTAGTTATTCTGCTAAGTCTGGTTGTTCTGACTCTTCTTGCACTTGGGATTCTTCTTCTGTGTGTTTTTCACTGTGTGCCTGTGATTCTCCTTGTGCTTGAGATTCTCCTCGCAACTGCGGGAAAGAACCTTAATCAAGCCTTTTCTCTAGATCATTAGTGCATTTTCAACAACAACTTTAGTGCTATCTCTGTCCACTAGAGTATTCTCCACCCATTCCAACTGATTTTCATATTTCTCAATTTTAGGGATTTGGTGGTGAATGTAGGGAGTCATCTTATTTTTTTGTCTTCTGTTGCAGATGAAGTCACAAGGATCATATTTCGACATGAAGCTTTGTTTTAGTTTGAGCCTCTGAAGGAGTTCTTTTGGTTCTCTTCCAGCTTCTCTGCTATTGCATACAAAGGGGCCTAGTTGATCTTTGATTTTGAGCTGGGCCTTCTTTTTGGCTTTAACAAAATGTATGTCACCGGAGTTGATTATCTGTCTATAGTACTCTAGAGAAAATAACCTCATTGGGAGGTATCTGGGCAGTTTATATGGGGCCAACTCACAGCTGTAGATCCTAATTTCTGTGTGATTTTGGTACAAGTACCAATCTCCCACTTTGTGTTGTTTTGACAACTGCAGGATGCTCCTGATGTCTAAACTAATTCTTGGAGGAGGAATTCTTAGTGGCATGGTCACTACTGGATATATAAAAAGATCAATGAAATTTGCGTATGGATATTGGGAATCATGCTTATGTATCAAAGGTGTCCAAAAAAATTACTGACCTAGGATGACCTTTAGTGTCAAGCTTTTGGAGAGTGAATGGGAACTTGCCAGCTTGATAGTATAAGAAAAGGTGGTACAACACTGAAGAATATTTAAACACTCTTTCATTACTCATTCTCAAAAACTTCTCATGCATCATGTCAACTATGTGCTTGGCATAATCATACATGACAACAGGGGGTTGTCCTGGAGTAAAAAATGGACATGAAAGCTAAAATGATTTCATCTATGTACTCACTGGTGGTATAGCCTAAAACACAAGAGATCATTGCTACTATATCCTGACCAAATGGGGAAAATATAGTAGCCACATATGGAGTAGGTTCTGCTGGGACATGCTTTCCCTCCTTGATGAAGGTTTGAAGAATTTCAACGATCTTGGTAGTAGCTTGGGAAATTTTTATAGTAGGTCTCCAATTGAAATAGGGGTTAAGTTCTACCCTGGTTGTAGTTGCAACATTTCATTGATTGACTCGGCAGTGATGGTGAAAAGTATGGTGTGGCTAGGGGACATCAGTTCTCTTTGATTGGGAATATAGTTTGCATGGCAATAATGGATAATCTCTAGAAATATGTGCACCTCAAGGAATTGATACTTAGGAAAATTAGACTCCCAAAGACCTATTTTATTAGGTTGGTTAGGTATTTGTCCCTGTATTGGAAGTACAGTTTGATAAGGGATTCAAAGATAGAGGTGTCCTTGATTTGGAAGTCTTTATCAGCAAGGGGAAGGTGATCCAAGTTCAGGTGAGGAGTGGAAATTGGTTTAACGTCCATAGCAATTGGGGTGGCCATTCTTAGTTCTTGTGGATTTGAGAATGGGGGTAGAAATTACAGTTTGTTGAGGGTAATGGGATTTTAGTGCAGAGTAGGTTGGGGTAGCTTTACAGTTCTTTCAATTAATTTCTTATTAATTCCAAGAAATGCAAGTAACTAGTTCAGAAATGAGACAAGGTTTCCAGTGAATTTGGATAAAATACCTAGAATTTTGGGAATATTGACTCTGAACATGTTGACGGGTGACTGTGCACAGTTGTAGAAAGTATGTGTGAACTGGAGGGTGGACTGTGAGTTCAATGGCTTCTTTAGGTTGGCGACTGGATGTAGTTTGGTGGTTAGATGTTGTGCAGTTGCATGCATGAAGCTTTGGAACTTTAGTTTCACGATAAAACAAAGATTATGAGGTTTTTGGCTTTATTAACAAAGTCAAAATTTTGGTGGGTAATGTGAATAGTGACTGTTTTGGCATTTAGTGGAGGGGCAGTAAGCGATTTCCATCACACTGGTTATGAGCATTGGATGGTTTTAGGGGGAGGCCGCTCGATTCCACTCATCAGGAACCACGTCGCAACGGGAGCCCAATGGAAAACAACCCATTTTGGGTAGGTAAAGTTCAAGTTTCGGCCTGTTGGACACCTAATCATCAATGGGTTAGTGTGGAAGTCGAATAGACAAAAGGAGTCCAAGAGACCTTGGGATGTGAAACCCAGTGGTCAAACCATGTACTATAAATGTATATCTCTTGTTAATAAAAATTTATTCTCATGTTTTATCTTTCATATCTGTTGCTGCCATGTGTGTGTTTAACACGGCCCGTGCGAAATCAATGTGGATCATTGGATTTGAAGGGGGAAGGTTAGGTGGTGATCGGTCGATGAAAATGCACGAATGGTAGTGGGGGGGCCCGAGGGGCAATTAACTTGGTGGTTTTCCATTTAATATGGGATTAGGGTGAGATTAATGCATCAGGCGTGATTTTATTGATGGAGGATTTGAATTTTAATTAATCGCTAATCAATTAGTTAATTCATTTGTCAGGTTCGGGTATTCATAAAGTTTATATTTCAAACTTCATGGACGGGGGTATTAATATTAAAGGGATTTATTAAATACATAGGGGAAAAGGGTTATTTTTCAGGAATTAATATATAAATAAAATTAAAAGTTAATATGAACATCGCAAAAAATGGATTTAGCACTAAGTATAATGTATATTTATAATTCATTTGCTTTTCATAAACACATTATAACTTAGGCTAAGTGTTATTTTTGTGGGTTTTTCGGAAAATGGGTTTACTTGGGGGTAATGGCTTTTCCTTAAGAAAAATGGTGTTTTATCTTAGGAAAAGTGATTTGTTTGGGAAAATGAGGGAGATGAAGGGGGGTAATGTTTGTGGGGGGATTTTTGTACTTAGGACCTATAAGTCATTGGGCTGAGGGTTTGATCCCTCCAGAAGTCAGAGAAATTCTCTGAGGCCCTTTGACTTTAAGATTTTGGGTACTTGAAACTTATTTTGAGAAATTAGTTAAGTAAAAGGTGAAATGAGTGAGGGGAGATTAATCAATTTGATGTTATGAACTTTATGCCAGTACAATTTCTCATTCTTACTTGGAATTTTCATGATGAGGGTGATTAATATGCTTTTGTCTAACAATCATCACAATTCTGCAACATTTCTACTACTCACCTATTTACTCATCCTACCATTTTTACTTCTCTTTATTAGGGTGCACTTAAGTTGGCAAACCCTTATCAAAACATTTTTCTTTTCTTTTACAATAGTAATCTAACTAAGTTTAACCTTATTACATCCAAGGGCTCAGATTAAATAGTTGACCTCCTTTTATTCACTCTACCTAATCTAATTATCTGCCAAGATTACACTGGTCATATTTTATTCTCTATCTATAAGCATGAAATAGCTAAGTTTAAACATTTTGACTATCATGGATTGTGGCATAGGTTACAAAATGCACGCAATCACTTATTTTGTACAAAAAGTAAATAGTAGTGGTATTTTGACTTGCACACTTTCATGGTCTTTTCTTTCTTGGGGTTCATATTTTTCATCTTTTTTTACCTTTTTTATTCTTTTTGTCATTTGATTTTTCTTTTAGGACACGCCCTCTTTACATTTTTTAATTTTTTGAATATGGAAAACATTTGCAGAAAGAAAAGGTATGTACATATTACAGATTTAATCTCAACCATTCAAAAATTATGACTCCTATTGGTATAGGAATCTAATAGTGGCTCCACTTGTGGATGGCATTTCCTAGTGAAATGTCAAGAACTTGTAGATCAATGGCCTTCTGAATTGCTGTGACTTTAGCTTGCAACTTTTCCCTTTCATTTTTTGCATTATTGCTATTTATGATAGTAAAACTTTTGAAACTTAGGGCCTTCTCTTCGGGCTCCGACTCCAAAATTTACCATCCAATTAACTCTAAACTTTTGAAAAATATAATATGTACAAGTGATTAGTGAAATCGGTAACTAGGTTCTATGTAGTGTTTAAGCATTCGACCATTAACTGGTCCTCCTTTTGCTTCTGTGCCATCCAATTCTCTGAGGAAAAAAGCATTATTACCCCTAAAATCATAAATGATAAATGGGCCTTTTCGTAGGAAGTCAAACTTCCCATGTTTACCTTTATCCTCTCTTCTTGAATCCCATTCCAAAAATTTGTCTCCTAAGTAAAATCCTTCTGCCTTAGTCCTTTTGTCAAAAGCTTTCTTGGTCCTTTCTTGCACAACTTGGGATCTGATGTACACTTCTTCCTTGGTCTACTGTAAGTGAATTGTCTAGTTGATTCTCCTTTGAATATCATTTGGCTCAACCTGCACCTCTTGGAGTAATTTCATCACTGGTGTTCCCAAGGAAGATGGGAAAACAACCTCCATTACATAAATTAATTGATAAGGACTTGTACCAATGGATTTCTTTGTGGTTAGCCTATCTGCCCACAAGGCATTTACTAGCTTCTTGTTCTATGTTTTCTTATTATCCTCTAACAATGTTTTGATGATATTCACTAAACTCTTGTTGGAGGACTCTGCTAGTCCATTCCCTTGGGGTAATAAGCTATAGAGTGGCCTAGGGTGATATGATACTTATTACAGAAATAAATCATTCTCTTAGATTTGAAGGTTGCTGCATTATCAGTGATGATATTGGTTGGGCACCCAAATCTAGATAGGATGTGTTAGCCTCCTGCTGCAGCAGGTTACTCATATTTCATGATGGACATTTTTACAGGCCAAATATGTCATACTTTGCATGTTGCAATGCTCCAGATTTGCTAACATTCACCAAAGAAAGAGGCCATGAAAGAATGCTACTCAAATCTCTTCTGCTGCATTCCAATTTTGAAGAGTTATTTCATTTTTGTACAATTTTCAGCTGAAGGGAAGTCCAAACAGCTTAATCTTGGTCTCCCTAGGTTTCAATTTCCTGTTTTAGAATATAGAGAATGAATAATCTGTCCAAAGAGTTTAATCTTGGCAGATTCTTAGATAGGTAGAGAATCAAAGGAGCCCAACTGCTTAATCTGGGCCCTTGGAAGAAATAAGTGTAGATGTAGATAGGAAGACATGAAAAGAAAAAGTTGAAAAGTTGGGTTTGCAAGTCCAAGTGCACCCAAACCAAAAAGAAGAAAAAATGTTAGGTAAGTAGGCTGGGTAGGTAATTTTGAGGTTGCAGAATGTTGATTTGTGATTAATTCCACATTTTCAAGTGTTACACTCATACAGATCACAGTCAGCAGACAGTTCCCATTTGAACGACTTCAAGCGAGGCATGACTAACTTCCTCTTCTTCCTCTTCCCTAAATCACTTACTAACTTCCCCTAAAGAGGTCAAGATCTGCTTGATATCTCTTAGTTTCATCATTTTCCATGTCATTAGCCTTGGTAAAGATCTGCTTTAACTCAAGGAGGCTCCATCTTTCTCTACAAAAGTCTATCTCCCTTCACAGCCTAAGAATCTCTGAAACTTAGCGCTTTCTTGGTCCTTTTCATATTAACTACTAACATTATTTTTAAACTCCCTAATAATATTTCCCTTCCCCATATTTAAACTATGTTTAATAACTCCCGCTATGTAAATATCCCCCTCCCCCTGGTTGAATACATAAACATCCCTTGGGAATTACTAGGTCATCTGGACCTTAGTAAGAGCCCCCATCTCTGCATAAATTTCCCCCAAGGTGTTTGGACTCCTTCCAAAACACAAAGAAACCCTCTCCAAATGCAAACCCCCCCCATTTTCTTTGGAATTTATTAATGTTTGTTTAATAAATCACCAAGCGCCGAAACCCATTAACCCTTAACCTAAAGTTCCAACCCACCCGCGCCGTGAAAAATTAAAAAATAATGCACGCACTGTTTCACTAAGCCTCGCGCACCTTCTCCGCCCATCCACCGTCCGATCGCCTCCCCAAGATTTGACGGATGTTATCCATATCGGGCGCCTTTTTTTATGGGCACGTTAGCACCCGATGTCCGACGGTTTTACCGTCGTACACTGGGACAGCTGGCGGCTTCCCATTGCATCGGGCCGCCTCTGACAGAAACCACTTCCGTATCAAAAGCGGTCCGATGCCCCCACAAAACTTCCCTTCCCTTCACATGACAGGAGCGCCGCGTCATCCCGCCACGTCGACTCCACCTCACCCCTACCTGCCTACACCTGGCCCACGTCACCTGCCACCGTGTCCCGCCATGTCATCACCCCACCGTACTGCCATGTCACCCTGCTGACGTCACATTCGTACATTGGTGAAAGATTCTTGATTGCCTTTCATCACTGATTATCATTCCATCTTTTCAGCAAATTGGTATTGTTTCATGTGTGGCTATCCCGCTCCATAATCCTCTTGTGACCAAGAAAACTCAACAACAGGTCTCAATCCATGACTCCATGCCCAATGGTTTGAAACTTATCACAATTTCCCTTGCCTCTCTGCTTGGAATTATCTGCCTCACATTCATCTTCCATCCAAACAGAAAATCAAAACCCCTAAAACCAATAGCTAGCCTAAAATCATCCCCAACAAAGCTAAATAATTAAGAGAGAGCCCTCTCTGATTGCAGGTGGGCTGGAACCTGAAATCCAAAGATTGGTTTGTGTTTACCTCGGCCGTATCCCTTCAGGAGCTTAGGGACAACCTGAGTGATAACAGAATGAACTATGGAATTTCAATGTTTATGTTAGCTTGTAGAAGTGTTGCTTCAAGTTTTACATTACCTTTCTTTAGTGTCACATGCATAACATTGTTTATGCACTCATAGTTGTTGTTTCAGCGACTTGCTTCTTGAGCTTCTTGGTTTTGTCATTTAATTTATTTCTACACTTTCTTGAATCATATGCATGTTTATTTCACTCAGATATGTTCCATATTCATGCACACACTCACTTTGTGTTTTTAGGTTGCCATTGGGCAGATCCGGGCTAGCTTGGTTCAGTTCTTGTCTCTCCCAGCATGCTTTACGCATTCCTGGAAGTCAAGGCTCTGCTTTGCCTCCAGGAATTGCACAAAGGTTTCCCACACTATCTCCCAGCCGTGCTTTGCACAATCCTGGGAGGAAGTTCCCATTCATTCCCATTAGAACTAGCAATGCACAGTTCCATCCAGCAATCCAACTTGACTGTTCTACGCATTGCACATTTTCAGTTAGAATTCACCCACTTTAGAGTGCGCATTACGTAGATCCAACCAACTACCAGCTTCACTAGTAGTTAGGACTGTGCAATTTGTAGTTCCAGTTGAGAGTATCCTAGATTCCTGAAGTCAGTGCCACTCAAACTTACTTAGCAGTCACTAGGTTGTTACCTCAAGGTTTCCAAAGTTTTTTGATGTTTTTAGATAACATTGTCTCACCATGAGTGCCTTCTCTATCTCTAGCTACCATAGGTTGTTGAGCAGCTTCTTTGCAACATAGATATCATGGCCTCCAAGAGAGTTGGATCAAAACTCATAGTTGAAAGAAGTACCGGGGACGTGGTTGAACAAGGGTCTATGAGCTTGCCTCTGTACACAGATACACACTTGTTCATCAAGAAAGACATAAAGAACACATTGAAAGACATCAACAACTTTTTCTTAGGCAACTTTGAGGAGAGTCTAGAGGATCGACAGGTCTATGTGAATATCCATCAGTCAAGACTATACAAGGTTGCATGCAGGCTTCCCATGTTCCTTTGCACTGATGTGGTCAACTCGATTGTCTCACACAGATCCCATGACAATGATACTGAGTGGTGCCAGTGGAGCAAGGATTTCTTCCTTTAGGATGAAGTATTATTAGGAGATATATGATTTTCCATTCCTAGTGAGCAAGATAGATGCACAATTATACACTCCCAATGACAACACAAACACAAGAGTTATATTGGAGTATTGGGTGAAGGAGACAACAAAGTTCAAGGTGACACCCAACCAGATATATAGGACGAAGGCATTCAAGAAGGCATATCATTTCTTGGTCATCTTGACATGCCACTTGTATGGCCAAGGGAGTAAATAAACCTTCCTGCAGAGTGTTCTTAAATGTTGGCTCTCTAATTGAAAGTGCATTTATCCAATGCTTGGAGTTCTCCCAAGGATCATCAAGCAAAGTTCTTCATGTCAACCTACTTGCTTGATGCAATTTGTACCCATCAATAGTTTCCTAGCATGGGTTGGGCATGGTCAACTTTAGAGAGTGTCGTGAACATATATTAAAAGTTTCTCTCACATTTTAGCTACCTAGGAATCATGGCTAGAATATCTGACCATTTCATTGCCCCTCTATACATGATAATCTTTGAACAAAATCTGCTCTGCATGTCCAAGGAAGCAATGGAGGTGGTGCTAAACATTGCAGATTGGTATGCCTCACCCGAGGGAACCTTCATCAGGATGTACAACATGTAGAAAGCTTTGCATTTGTTGCTGAGGTTTTCCATGGACAACTTGGTCATGTAGGAGGTTTCATACCACATCTTGACAAGGTTATCAGATGGATTTCATAGGAAGAGGAAGGCACCATGGTCCACACTTCCTATGTGAATTTGGTTGTATGTTATCGCTAGTTTGAAAGAAGTGGATGTCGAGGTGGTATATTGCAAAAATATCAAGTTTGACACCAGGAGTTTCAAACCATACAACCCAGATGGTTTATGTAAGGACCACTGTGCAAGAGTGTACTATCCTTGGATCCATGGGGCATGTCACTAGCCAGAGGAAGACCCATGGAGATATTGTTACACCTCCCCTAGGCTCAATGAACTGGTCAACATTGTAGTGAGGTGGCTAGAAACACTCAAGGCAACAACACCATAGGGAGCAGCAATAGCGACAACAACAAGCAACAAACCTATGCAAGACAAAGGCAAGAGGAAGATTTTTGAAATCACAGAAAGGGAGAAAAGCAATAATTTTAAGGAAGACCCACTTGTAGAAAAGGTAGCTTGTGAGATAGATGCGAAGAGGTGACAGGAGGATAGCACAAAGAAAGAGAGAGAAGAAAAGGATGGAAGATGCAGAGAGGATGCTGGAGGAAGTCCAGTAGAAGCTCAAGGAATAAAAAGAGCTGCGCAGAAGAGAGAAGGAAGCACAACATGAGCATGAATATGAATAGGAGGAAGTGAAAGGTGCACAAACAACTCAAACTGCATTGACATAGGTTGGAGACTATAAACTAGTAGTAGATGAGGAAAAGAGTGAGCAGTTGCAGGAACAAGAACTTTTTCCGTAGGAGGAACATATAGTAGAACAAATGGACACGGATATGGAGCATCTAGAACAAGATCAAGATACCGACCTCATGCCAAAAGCAACCAAGGTCACTCTACAGGCTTCACCAGCTCCAACAACAGAGAAATTCTTGAGTGAACAAGGGGATACCATTCTCCTTGAGGACCATTCAGGAACAGAGGTGTGCAACATAAATTTTGATGAGTCACATCATAGAGTTGTACAATCACGTGGAGCATGCACCCCAGATGAACATGCATCACCTGGGCACCTGAAAGAATGGGTGATTGTGTCAAATGAACGGAGACATCTATTCACCGTAGCTGATGTTACAAAGGCTTATGTCGAAGCCACTAGCATGAGTTTTAATTTCTTAATAGCAAAAAACAATCAAATGGCTAAGGAGGTTCAAGCAACCAAGCAGAGAGAGGAAAAATCAATAGCATACGCTAGAGCAAAGATGAATATGGCCATACATGTTGAAGTATCATCTCTTGAGATAGTCATGCGTTGATTGTATGACATTTTTGTCACTGTGCATAAGGCAATTGTCAATCTACATGGTCTTGAGCAACGTTGTACCAAGATAGCATGAACATTCATAGATATACATGCCAAAGTTGATCATGTACATACATGGATAATGAAGTACAAGGGAGCCCTATTTCACTTTCACAAGATGATAAAGTCACAGGTGGAGTTGGACAAAGCATGCATACGGAGTTAGATACAAAACTATGAGAACTCCCATCGCTCATCACCAATGTGGGCTTCATATGCATAGTTGTATAGGAGTTTGGATGTCGTAGTGAAGACGTATGGAACCCCATTGATTGGTATGCTCACCAAGGCCAAAGAGGAATAAAGTCAGACTTGAGCTCGATGCATACTTTGATCAGTTAATGCTCACAACCACAAGCATAGATTTGCAAGTAATCACAGATAACATGTGGATGTACATCGCTGATTTGACCTTGCTCAGGACTAAGCTGCACATGTTATAGAATCAGTTGGACTGAGGTTCCAAACCAGTATACCCGGAAGCAATGGAGGCAAGACTTTGTTTCCAAAATGAAATCATCAAAGAGTACACGAAAACCATTGCGCAATACCAAGCATGGCATAAGTTCGTCACCGAGGATCATGGATAGGAGGTTGATGAGTGGGTCTTTCCACAATAGTTTGAGTCTTAGTGTTGTCTTATTTGGCTGACTCAAGCCAATTTTTTCCCACATTGGTATATGTGGAAAATGTATCATTTTTGTAGACATGATGCAAAGTGAAATTCAAAGTGTCATTAATGGAATACAAACAATCATATGTAATATAAAGAGTCATGAGGGTAGCCTAAGAGTCACAAAGGGGAATGTCAAGGGTTACCCCACCTTTTGTTATAAATAGAACCTCATAAATCATAGAAGAGGATTTTTGGAGCCAAGATTTTGCTAGGAATTGATTAGAGAGGGCTTAGACAATGTTTTGATGAGCCTTGGCTTCTCCACAGTGCAGAGTGAGCACATCTCTTTGGAGGAGTAGGTGGTGTTGATTGCAGCGTTCCACTATTGGGGCTAGTGGCTATCATGGTTGTTTGTATGGATGGAACTTTCACTTTATATAATATAACAGAGGCAACACTTTTCATGCATATGTTGTTATTATAGTTTGACTATTCTGATTATTTTAGCAATGTATGTAGTTTTACTTACGCATTGATGTATGGACTATTCTGTATGTGATTGTATGAATCTTATTGAAGCATGTTGTTGGTTTAACTCATCAATTTGGATTGTTCACTATTATTCTTTCTAGTTTGTGATGTCATTTAGCTTGTGTGTTCCTTTCAAGTCATGTACTATTAGAGGCTTCTAAGGGACACACATATTTTCCCCCTCCGTGTGTTAGAAACTCCCCATGCATCTCTCTTGACTCTTTGTAAGGTCACACACCTGCTTCCAAAAAGGATATCTTGCTTACCTTTGTGTGCTATCATAGTCAAGGCATAACTTTACTACCCACTACTGGGACTCCTACTCCAAACGGTCTGAAGTCTAGTTGTGACTTCTTGCTAGGGAGATCCCCTGACATGTTGGAGGGTCCATCGTCGTCAACATGAGGTTTTCTACAATCCCTCATTTTTTGATGAACAAAATTCAATAGAGTCGCTCTTTCCTTTCATAAAGGATTATAATTGTTCTAGAGTTTCAAAGGGAACATGTTTTAATTGATTGTAGCTTTTAAATTTTCCCTATATTTGCAATATGTATTGCAATTTTTTTTTATCTTCTTCTATACTTTTTAATGTTTCCACTTTTTTATTTTACTCCTCCAAGTGTTCCTTTTCATTCCTTTCAAGTTATTTGTTTCTAGATTTAAATTGGCATTGAATTTTAGCCAATTGACACTAATTTTTATACTTCAATATGAGTTTATTGTCCCTTGAATTATCTATCATTTGTAGTGGAAAAAATTGGTATAACCTCATCTATGGGCGTCTATAATTGTTGTTGCAAATTAGCAATTTAGGGTTTCAAGTCTTGTATATCCATGCTACTTTCAAAATGTTGTGCTTTTTCATTTTGAAAGAGTTCATTTTTTATCGCTATAATGTTTTTCCTTTATCTCAACTAGCTTCTCATTCGATGATTCAATAATTGGTGATGAGGGGTACAAATCAGCTACAACACTCTTCGATGTTAGAGCTTCTTGCGACCTCTTCTAATATTGGTAGGGAATAATCCAAGTCAATTGAAGGAATTTTATTTTCTAGAGTAACCTAACTTTTTCCTTTAACCTTACCTATACCTTAAACATTTCCACCTTTAGAACAACCATCCTTTTCCTTTTGCTTGGATTTACACTTACCACCTTCTTTACTTGCCATTCTTTTTCCTCTTCAAGTTATTTAACCTTGAATACTTCCTTGTTATATTCCAAATATCTCTCTTTCAACTTATTAGGTTTATTAGCACATGCTTTCCTCAATACGTTAATTTTTTTATAGTATACAATATATGATTTATGATTCTATTGCTCCTTTCAACTTATTTTCAAATAAAACTTTTAAATTTTCAATTAATTTATGTTTATCCCTCAAATTATTATTTAATTGAATTTTAGGAGTACTTATAGTTTGCAATGTAGTTATATCAAAAACCTTTGGTCTACTTCTCAACTCATCTTGAAATATTCTAATAGTGTTTTCAACTTTAGACTTACTATCTTTGAACATATCCTTGATAATATCAATATCCATCATATATTCCTCTCTAATTATAGACACCTCACCTTTTAATTCATCAATAATATGCTCCTTGTTGTTCATGGTCTGATTGAGTCTTGTGCTTTTTGCATAATTGTTGATTTCAACACTACAATCTCCTTCATTTATTCATAAATTTTCTTTTCCTTTAGTTTTCACTTTTCCTTCCTGTTGTATATAGAGTAAGAATCCTCCATGGAAACTAGTTTGTACTGCAACATCATATGAAATACCAATAATTTTTTTTTCAACAAAAGAGTTTGTTGGATTGTGCACACTTAAACATAGAGATGTTGAATTAGCCATAAAGGGAAATTATACTCAAGTACCATAAGTTTAGGAGGAATTATATCAATGTTTATTTCTACGTAGTAGAGAAATCGTTAGTGTTTGTTTCCATACCTTCTTGCTCCTTAGCTTCACTCATACATACATATAGTTTTGCTAAAAATATGATAGTAGTAGCTTATTGTTGGGTAATTGCATCACTAAAATTTTCATCGTCATCAATTAGAGTATATTTAGGTATTTAATTAGCGCTTTTATTAAATTTTGGTTTTCTAATGTAAGTTTTAAGAGGGCTTGTTTGAACCTTAGGTCATTATAAATAAATAATGTTTTGTAGTGTGCCTGGAAAACTAAAATTAATCTTCTTCTTCTTGCTTTAATGTAGGAAACAATGCAATTTTTTAGCCAATAGATGAGGGACATACAAGTCCCTATCTTCAAC
Source organism: Pinus taeda (assembly GCA_000404065.3). Lineage (NCBI taxonomy): Eukaryota > Viridiplantae > Streptophyta > Pinopsida > Pinales > Pinaceae > Pinus > Pinus taeda. The sequence continues at coordinate 299,402 of APFE030594953.1, read as the reverse complement.
CCAATGAATAAGTAGCTTCATGTAGTCACCAAAAATATCATTCTTATGATGATTCATAATTTTTCCAAGGAACAAGTTGATACAAATATTTCTATAGTCCCTCGGGAACATTGCACATTTTTTTCACTATTCATAGGAACAAATATTTAGGGGAATTTTGAGATAAAAATGGGCTTCAAAATGTACTAAAAAAATTAAATTTAAAAGAACCAACAGAGTTCAAGGTGATGATGTCATCCCCAAAGGTAAATATTTTTACAGAGAAAAGAAGCTTTTCTGAAAAAATCATATTTTTAACTTTTCTCCTAATAGGTTTACTCAAATTTCAAGTGTTGGCATTAATTGGATTTGAATTAGATTTTGCATCCAACAAATATTCACTTTATATACTTTTGATTAGACCCACCCTATGAAAAATTGGAAATGCATGTTAAATGTAGCTAAATGTTAAATATCTCTTCCCTCTGCGTGGAATTTTTGTTGAACTTTCAACCAAATTAACACCTTGGAAAAGACTCTAACCAAATGTTTTCAATTCCATAGCCATATCATCATAAGAAGCCATGGCATCCTCTATATCCTCATTTTGAAAATTGAATTGTGCAAAGATAAAGTCATAAACCTCTACTCCTCTTAGGATATTTAGCATACCAGTTGGAAAATTGTTTGTATGTCTCCATGCACTAGCACACTATTTGAAATTTTTGACACTAAATTTTTCATCCTGGGAACCCCTTGTTTTAAATGTTCTTCCCACAATAAAAGGGTGATTTATTTCAACTGCATCCATGGTTATTTGGGTTCAAGTATGAAACCATGGACAAGAGATTATTCAATACACATTAAGATGTGCATGTTGATGTTGAGGAATGTGCCATGTCGAGGAATGCAAGTTGAGGAAAATAATTTTAGGAAAATGAGATTTTTTTTCTTAAACGATTCATTATATTGGTATATTTTTATATAAAGAAATTTTATTAATAAGAGGTAAATTAATATATAAAGACGAGATATAATTTGCTAAAAATACCACTTTTACAAAAATAGGTATGCATTTTTATCAACACACTCATGTAGATTTATAGCCCCTTTAAATAATGTACTTAGCATTTTTGAGAATTAATGAAAAAATTTCATTCTTGATAAAGTTCTGTAAATATTTGGAATATCAAGTATTTTAATTTGAATTTGTAAAATAGTGTCAACAATGATTGTGTGCATGTTTAATTGGTTGTAGCTAGAGTAGTTGGGAGGAATGTTGTTATCCTCCCCATTTGGCTTCAATTCTGACAAGTGACATGTTTAAGCTCATAATGAGTATATCATTGTAATGGTTTTAAGCCTTCTTGTTTATTGGTTTTGTGTAATAAATATTCTAAAATTTACCTAGGGCGCCATCCTTGAAATGAAGGGGAGTACTTAGAAGTTTTCCCAAGGCATTGTAACTTGGAAAATAAAAAATTTGTTGACTCTAATACAAATACACACTCAATCTCAAATTACATGGCTACACAAGATATATTGCATGCATTTGAAATTAATCATAGGTTTAATATACTTACAAGTACTTCCAATTTCCAGTATTTCGGGACTTGGGCACAACTACTTTTCCTTCTGCTTTAGCATTTTATTCTATTGACATGCTTACATTTGATTATAAAACTTTTAGCTCTGTAATATTTAGGTTTTGTTTTGATTTTAACCTCTATTTCCATAATGATGTATTTATAGAATCTTCCATTGGAGAATACTTATAAAAAAACAAATTACAACTACCAAAGGTATAAAATATACATTTTTATTTATCATTAAATAATATTGTAAAACAACCTTCAATAATTTTCATTAAGGTTTAAAAATAACACCCTAGCATACTAGTCATGTTACCTTGAATCATGGTTTCATTACATGTCATTCCCAAAGGTTGCAACAACTTAACTTACAAGGTTAATTGTTGGATTCACAATTACACTGGGGGGTGTGGGGGTGAACTTAGTATAATAAAATTTTATGTAATTAAATAATTCAACCACAATAAGAAATAAATCACATGAGAGCATTGAGCATGTGGTATACGTGGAAACCCATTTGGGAGAAAACCACAAAAAATATTTTAATAAATTGATTATTGTATGCAACAAACTAGTGCTACAATAATTTTAGGTACCCACCTATAAGAGGCACCAATTTCCTATAATTTGTAAGAACCAACTTGCAATAGACACCAATCCCCTTAAATTTTCAAGTACCAAATTGTAGGAGACACTAATCCCCTTAGATTTAGAAACCCCAACTTATAGGAGACACCAATCCCCTCATATTTGCAAGAACAAACTTGAAGGAGAAAGAAATCCCCTTATACTTCTGATCTAATTCTATTTTGGAGAAATTATTTTGAGTCAAATTCTTTCTCTCTGACCTTCAATCTTGTTTTTCTGATTCATTATGCTCTTCAACAATTATTTTAGTCACCTTGATTTCCCTTTGACCTTTAATCTTGCATCAATAACTCTCAGATCTTTGTCTCCTAATTATCATGCCTATTAACACACTAAACTACATATATCTCATTTTCCATTACATTTTCAAACTAAATATTTATTCATAGGCCCTCTTTTTTTTTTCTCATTTAGACTCCTTGATCTTCGATATTCTTATTTTACACTTTACTTCAACAATTATCTATCATGTCTTGATTAACTAGTAGACCTCTAAAAGATTGCACAACATTGCTCTTTTCTCTCTTAGCTGACCCATATCTCACATACTGCACACACATAATTTACTTTAACAACACAATTCATATTTCTAATGACACCACCTTTAATTTTCTTTTGTATCTAGCTTTGTGATTTTTTCAACCAATCTCTTTATATCACTTGTATAATTCTCTTTTCATGTTTAGCTCCCTTCCATCCAACTTCTTTGAATCATGGGTGCTCGAGAACCTATGTACTCCAATAAATGTGATCAGACCCTTTATGACATGCCCATGCATTCTATTTGTTGTAGATACACTACATGTCCATTTAAACAATTAACAACCCTTAATTTTCAGTAGCTGAGTTACCATAACATTATGAGAATTATGATATGACATAGATTCTATGCACTTCTTTGGATTGCTGATAGATATATCCCTCTTTCGCAAGTCCTTTACCTCTTCACAACCATGTCTTGTGACCACGTTCTTTGTGTAGAACTATGAAAAATGGAACAATGATCATCTCGATTGTATACCAGAGACCCGATATGACAAATGTCCTGGTATCAGTATGATAAAGGAACCTAGTAAAAAAATTGTTACTAATGGAATTTTCAACCTATCAACACTTTATGGCATTTTCCTCATCATACCAAACCACTGTATACTATATTTCTTTAGCTTATTATCCATTTTTGTACCCTGGTATTCTAATACCCCTTTCTTGTCAACTGCCAAAATTTTCACATGATTAGCCATAATTTATGGCTCACGATAATTTTTTCATCATATGAGAACACTGAATACCAAATATCTATAGCTTGTCTTCCATTTTGGTACACTAGTATCCTGGTATACGACCCCAAGGACTGAGCCCTTGGCTCTTTCTGACCATGGCCTGCAATGACAATCTTTCAACCCTTTGGGAAAAAAGAAACAACATGGGAAAAACCATGTTGAGCCTGATCTTGGCATAAGACTCAATACCTCTAGGTTTTCCATTTCTAACCACTATGGACCAATCATTACCTACCACATGGTTCATTTTACATGTCCTTTTTCACATGTTCCCCTCTAACATTGCCACATGTTAGTTACAAAAGCCCTGTTGGCTAGCCATAAACTCCATTTTTCTTACCATGTGTCAACTGTCACTTCATCCATGAAATCAACTCTACCACTTGCCATCCATGTCATGCCACATGATATCTCTTCCACGCCATACCTATGCTATGTGATACTATATACTATCCTTATCCTTTTCAACGTTTATACAATATGATCTTAATTTCCCAATACTGTGGCACCTTTGTATGGGTCCCACCATTGATCCATCATATGTTCATGTATATTTGATATTAACTCCTTTAGTGGATCTTAGCCCTTACGAGCTATACCTTAGCGCTTCATGACCGAGGGTTGCAACTAGGTTCCAACTAAGTTAGATATCGAGAAATACATGAGTTTAACTTTGCGATATCACTTGGTTTTGGTAAGTTCTATTTTCTTCTTTCCTTGGTAGAATGTTGGCGGGGATTAGATGATGGTTTCCAAAAATATATATAGGCCTATTGATACACCTAGAAGGCCACCACATGTCCTAGCGATTTATTGAGTAGGAAAAATATTTGACCCCTCAATTAGTTAAGAGGCAAGCATGTTGGGACACCCAAAAATAAAAAAGGCACATTGATCCCTCTTCATGTGTCGAGCATGTTGGGACTTATTCGATATTGGTCATATATCCATTGAGGACTCCCCCTAACCTTGACATCAATGGCAACATAATGGTCAACATTAACTACTTATGTATGTTTGCAAATAAATTGTCAAACATGGGTTCAAAGTTGTAAGATATGCCATACTGGCATCAATCATATATAGTGGATCAACATCAATTTTCAATCATCTTCCCATGAAAACTTTTCATATGGGCTAAAGAGGAACCATTTACAATTTAGGCAATCATAGGGTTGCAAAACTTGTCAAGAGCATGGATTTTTCAATAAAAAGTGTACACATTCCTCCTTATTATGCAAACATGCAATCCCATACACTTAGCATGCTTTCTTCCCTAATGGGTTATCACTTTTATTCAATATCATATTTTCATGTGATTTCATTAGGTAAACATACAATTAGTATCATAAGGCATGCATTTTTCTTCCTAGGGCATGTATTTTTTATCATGCCCTACTTTCATGCATTTTTAAGCATTTTCTCCTTTTAAGGCATGCAATTTTCACCATGAGGCATGCATAATTTATCTTAAGGATTGGAAGTTTTCTAATCCTTTATATTATTGATATCATCATAGCCATTACGCCATTGGGCGTGCATTTTCTGCAAGTTGATGTGTGTTTTAACAAGGATAAATTTAACAATTTGACCTCTTTGTTTTACAAGGTAATTTTTATCCGTTATGCATAGAAAAATATTTTTGGTTTGAAAACGTACACTATTTTCTCTAAAATGCAAGCCTAAGACATAAATTTTTCATGCTTTATTGTAGGATCACAAACTAACCATATACCCACCCTGGTTCAAGGAGTAGAACACAGTAAATTTCCACTCAATGATGTTATGATTTTCCACCCACGCAATCATCATATTGTTTTTGTAACTATTTTTCCATGCTAGACAATTTCCAAATAATGTAAGGATTATGTAATAAAATTATCCATTATTGACACATTGTTTGAAGATTTAATATCCTTTCTTATCCATTCCTCTTATAAGTTGGGAATAACACATTTAATTTGTCTTGTTATTTGCATAATTTCTTTTATATATATATATATTCAACCAATTTTATTCACACACAAGGTACTAATTATTTATATTTTAAATCAATTAGGTAAGTAGCAAGTTGAAGATATTAATGTATATAATGATTTTGTTATTGACAAGATACTAGAGTTATAGGTTGACATCATTGTGTATAACATCTCTAGACCAAGATGATATTGAAGGTGATGATGATGTAGAGGAGTAGGTATATGTGTTAGATAAGGAAATTGAAGAAGTTGAGCTAGATGTAGATGAAAATGCACTTGATATATGATGATATCAATAATGAAATTATCAAAAATGAAACTAATGATGATGTGGTTATGGTTGATCCATTCAACATCAATTATGAATTAGATCATACAAATGTGGAGTTGGATGATGAAAAACATCAATGATATTGAATTTTTGAATTGTGGGAAGTATGCGATTATGTATTTTCTATGATTTATTCTCTTTAAGGTATTTTCATAAATGGGTGAATTATGTGTTTTTAACTTTTACGCCTTTTTTGTGTCACATTGGTTGGTTAGAGGTCATTGTGATGAAAAATGTAACTGGGTTTCGTCTTCATAATGACATGTGCAATCATGATTTTATGTAATTGATGTAAAGAAGAAAAATAAAATTATTTTTTTAATGCTTGAGTCATGGGATTCATGCTCAAGGAATTTTATTTTTAGTTAAGGCTCCCATTCTGATTCTTTAGGGTTATTCAACATGTCAAAGATGAAAGACCCATTTAGGCGTGTAATTTATTGTAAAAGAAAAATGTGTGAACCCTCAAAGACCATGTCACAAGGTCACCTTGAACTCAGCCTTAAGATAATTCTATAATGGCATGGTGGCCTTGTCACTAGGATATGTCAGCTCATTTTGAGGAGAAAACCACTATATATAGGAAACCCGACCTTCATTTGTAGACAAAATTTGAGTTAAGGATAAGGAGGAAAAAATAAATGTGAAGTTCATGAAGAAGGAAGCCTATAACAAAGTGAAGGAAGGAGGAAAATAATCAAGGATATTTTTAGATCTTTTTTTGGTTGATCAACTCCACACGTATGAGGAATAGATACTGTCCACTATAGAAGAAGTCGAGGTATGATAGTCAAACTTGAAGGTTTGATAGAGGTAAAAGATATGGTGGATCTCAAGCCAACTTACCAAATAAGAAGTATCCATCTAGAGTGAAGATAAATAAAGGTTCAGAGTTGTTCAACCACATGTGCTAGGGTTTCTGAAGTAGGGCTAAAAGTTGCAGATATGAAACAAGGGATCGAAATGTGAAGGATAGACAAGATCATGAAAAAAGGAAAAAGTTTGACTATCGTTGACTCATGGAAGAAAGTGTTAAATCAAGAAGGCTTATGACTTGGTATTGGAGAGGTTGTTGTGTCAAGTCTTGGTATTCGTCAATTGAAGTATTTATAATAAGAAGAATTCATTTTGAGTTTTCCTCTCAAGTGCAAGATATTTTTGGCCCTGGCTGATCGCCTACATTTTGTTTCTCTTATCTCTTTATTATTTATGCTATGGCAGTTGTTTGATGAAGAATAACACTATAATAATATAAGTAATGAAATATCATAATCTAAAGAAGTAAAAATCATTAACAAATATTTATCATTGATAGAGAAATATCCTAATCCTAATGCCCTAGATTTCTCAACATGGTATTGGAGCTAAGGTGAAAAAATAAAGGAAAGTGCATATCATCAAGGGACACTCAAGAATTCAAGGACTGAATCTTGAGGAAGGCATCAAAGAAAATCTAGAAGATCAGCTTAAATTCAAGATCTACAAAGAAGTGTCAAAACCCTAGATTGAAGAAGAAGTCTTCATCAAAAGAAGTCCTAAGATCCTCACTCAAGTCATCATTAAAGAGAGGGACCTCAAAGACCATATTTCCACTTAAGAAAGGAAGGACTTTGAGTTAAAGAATATTTAAGACTAGGCATCTAAGGGTAGCTAGATCAAGGGCATTGTCATCGTCAAATATATCAAGGAAATATCCTTCTCTTTGAAGCAAAGGATTTTATCTCAAAATAAAATCCTTATCCTTGAAAAATATCATCCAAGAAGCATCAAGACATCATCAAGAAGTCATAAATCATCATCAACAAAGGGATCAAGTTGAAGAGTTCATATTCACTTTACAAGTAAGTATGTTTATTCCTATAAATTAAATTTAGTAAAATTACTTCATTTTGCAAGGAGAGCAACAAGTTGGTTGGGTCATTGAACTTCCTTGCATGGAAAAGGAGGAAAGAATTAGTCCTCAAGGTAAATGAATTTATTGATCATGTTAATGGAAAAGTATCTACACCATGTGAAGGGAAAGCACTATCTAAATATATGAAAAAGGATATAAGGGATAAAATGATCCTTATAGAATCCATCAAGGTTTCTCTCATCCCATATGTAGCAGAGTCGGAGACAACAAAAACCATATATGATAGGCTAGCAGAATTATTCTTTGAAAGCATGACAGGAAAAATCATATCACTAATATCTGATCTATGAAAATTGAAAGCATCAAAGGATGAAGTGATATCTACATGGATCATAAGATAATATCTAATAAGGAATCAACTTCAAGATCTAGGAGATATGATATCTGATAAAGAAATGATTACCATTGTTCTAAATGCTCTAACTGATGAACAAGGAAATCTTGTATCAAAGGCCTGTGAAGAGGAGAGAGCTATCCCATTCAATAATTTGTGGTCACTATGCAAGAGTTAAGAAAAAAAGTTAAAGGCAAAAAGTGATACAAGATCAAATGAGCAGGGTCAAACACTTATTTTCATGTCAAGAAGCAAAGGGATATTTGGCAAGTTTGGCCCTCAGAAAAAGAAGAAGATCAATATGTCTCAGATCCAATGCGATGAATGTCAAGGATATTGGCACTATAATAAATATTTTCCTAAGCTCAAGAAGGACAACAAAAAATGAAGAAGATAATAATCCTATATCAACGAAGAAGTGGAGGAAGCTAAAAAAAAGAGATACAAGAAAGAGGAAGTAAAAGATCTCTAATATGAATGAGATATTCTTCCTTTCAAGTTTTTATATTGTAATATATGGAAATCATGAGTCAGTAAGGAGCATGATAGGATACATCATGGCATCATAGAAGCACTGAAAGCAAGGTATTTTGATCATAGAGAAGCATGAAAAATAGTTGAAATAAAATTCTGTGGTAGTCACCTATGGACATTTACATCTCTTGGTAACTCCATTAGAATCATAAGTGGTACTTATGGGAAAAGGAAAAAAGTTATCTAGTGCAAAGATCATAATACATAAGTTAAAAGGAAGAATTTGCTGGATGAGGATGTTTTATATTTTCTATTGAAATATTCGTTGGAAGGTTCACCAGTTAAAAGGAAGCAAGTGTTTCATTAAGAATTCCAACATGTGGAATTCATGGGATAATGGTATGATGACAAAAGAGGTGAATTCGATCAAGGGATTGAAGTTATTTCAATCAAGGAAGTTGTTGAAGGAACTTTAGATGACCTAAAGGAAAATAAGGTATGTATTCTTGTATTTTATATTGTAGAGTCAAGTCATATGGTTGTTGGTAACATGAATGAATGCTCTACCTCAGAGCATGATCAAAAGGAAGGATATATTCCTTTTAAAGGGTGCAGAAAGGCATGGGTCACACATAGACTAGATGAAATCAACATAATATGTGATCATATGAAATATGTGGTGGTTGAAAATGGTTGAAGGAACTTCAATTGAAAGTTCTTGGGAATAAAAATGTGTGAAGAAAGAAGGAAAGAGATCGTGGAATATGAAACTATGAAGAAGGAAATCAATATCCAAGATCTGAAAAATTTGACTAGGATATCTCCATGAAAGATATGAAGACTTTGATGAGGTATGAAAAATAAAGAGAACCTTTACAATATATATCTTTTGGAGATATGTCAATATGTAGGATGTTGATGGAACTAGAAGATGTCATTATGATAGACTATCACAAAGGTAATTTTGATTTAATGTTATTTTCTTATTTTTGAATAATATCTGGATGGGATTATGTAGGGTTGCCAAGGGAAGAGTTATGGATGTCTTCCACCACTGATGACCATGAAGTAGGATGAAATATCCTTAAGGAAACATGGCATGAAGAAGGCAACATGGCATGTTAGGAAGACTAGATATTGACTAATGGATCAATTTCCAATGAAAGGAATGATGACATGACTAAATAATGGATGAAAGTGATGGATGGTCTATGCCCTACTAAGAAGTCCTAAAATAAGAAATTCATGACATAAAAGGAAGGATTTCTACAAGCATCTGGTTATCCCATGATCTACACTTGAATAACTGCTAAAAGCAAGTCCCTGGTCAAGACAGAGCTTGGTCAAGTACCTAGTTAAGAGGGAGCTTGGGTACATTCCTGTGTATAGGAATGGGTATGTCCTCCCTAAAATGAGAGGAAGATATAGACACATCATTCTTGTCTTCACTTGGGAAGACAAAATAGAGGATTGGGTAAACCTCTGGCATCCAATACTCTTTGAGGATGACTTAGGGCATCCAAGATAAGAGTAGTTGTAGAGGATTGGTATTATTTGAGGACTAGAAATCCAAGGTAAGAATATTCCTCGTGGAACACAGTTTGAGAACTCGGGTAGGGTGTGTTCCGAGAGAGATAATGATGAGGGTGTTTATAAATCATTGGCCTTTCTAGCATTGAGCTTTGATCTTATGGAGAGGTAGAGTTGTTATTCAAGGCATTTCTATGTGACAATGCTTGTTGATATGATGCTATACATATGAGTTACCAATCTGAATCTTCTTATGAGACTCTTTAGATTGATAATGTCCAAGTACCTTGTATGGATTATGAATACCTCCCTAGTTAAGAGGAAGTGTTGAAAAGTGTAACTAGGTTTGGTATTCATAATGACACGTGTAATCATGATTTTATGTAATTGATGTAAAGTAGAAAATTAAAATTATTTTTGTAATGCTTGAGTCATGGGTTTCATGCTCAAAGAATTTTATTTTTAGTTAAGGCTCCCATTATGAGCCTTTAGGATTAGTCATCATGCCATAAAGTTTATAGAGTCAATGTCAAATATGAAAGGCCCATTTGGGCATGTAATTTATTGTAAAAGAAAAAATTGTGAACCCTCTAAGACCATGTCACAAGATCACCTTGAAGTAAGACTTAAGATAATTCTAAAAAGGAATGTTGGCCTTGTTAGTGGGAGATGTCAGCTCATTTTTAGGAGAAAATCGCTATATATAGGTAGCTTGGCCTTCATTTGTTGACATTATTGGTCAAGGACAAGAAGGAAAAAATAAGTGCAAAGTTCATGCAGAAGGAAGCCTATAACCAAGCGAAGGAAGGAGGAACATAATCAATTATATTTTAGATCTATTTTGGGTTGATCCACTCCATACATGCGACGAATAGATGTTGTCCATTGCAGAAGAAGATGAGGTATGACAGTCAAACTTGAAGGTTGGATAAAGGTAAAAGGTAAGGTCGTTCTCATGCTGAGTTTCCAAAGAAGAAGTCTCCATCTAGAGTGAAGATAAATTAAGGTTAAAAGTTGGTTAGCGACACGTGCTAGGGTGTCTTAAGAAAGGCTAAAAGTTATATACCTGAAACAAGGGACCGAAATATGAAGGATAGTTGAGCTTGTGGGAAAAGGAATAATTTTGACTATTGTTGACTTAAGGAAGAAAAATTTAAAGAAGGATTGTGACTTGATCTTGGAGAGGTTGTTGTGTCAAGGGTCTTGGTCGTGGTCTTGGTATTTGTCAATTGAAGTCTTTATAAGAAGAAGAATCCATTTTGGGTTTTCCTCTCAAGTGGCAGAGGTTTTGGCCCTCGATGATCACCTACATTCTATGTCCCTTGACTCTTTATTGTTTATGCTATGGTATTTTTTTGATGAAGAATAACACTATAATAATCAAGTAATGAAAAGATCATAAAATAAATAAGTAAAAATCATTCACAAGCAATTATCATTGCTAGAAAAATCTCATAATCCTAATGCCCTATATTTCTCAACACATTGATCTTGATTTCTCTTAATAACCCACCAACATATAAACTCCTAAATCATATTGAGTAGGTGCTAGTTGCTTTTAACTCTCATTCAATGTCAATAATTTAGCACAACTTTTGAGCCCTCCACCCGCTAACCTTGGAAAATTTTATCCCTCTACCTTCATCCACTATAGGAACAATCACCTACCTTAGTTGACTATATTGACTATATAGAGGCCATGTTCACAATCTATCATCACATTTATTGCAATGAATTTTGCAAATCACAGCTTTGTAACTTGATAACCCTTGAACTCCTTTAAGGAAAACCTTATGTCTCCTATGACTTATTGGACCTCATATTGACACTATCCACTAAAGTATGACGTCTTTGACCACTAGCGATTGTTCTTGAAGTTGTGCTTATAATTTGATGAGGAGTACTGATATATTAGGTCCTAAAATACACTTTTTGGTCTTATTGACTATGTGGATTTTCAAAACCACTACCCATGCCATAAATTGAATCTTTGAGATACAAGTTTCATATGGTAGCCACTACAAGGTTTAACGTAAATATATATTTTTTGGGCTTTATATGTAGTTTAAGGATAAATAATGACACCTTAAAGTCCAAAGGCTAACTTTATAAGTTTAGGGTCATGATTTAAGAGTTAGGAATTGAGGGTTTAAGAGGTTTAAGGGGTCATGGGATCTAGTGATGAGGGGGTTTAATGGTTGAGCGGGTTATATGTAACTATATAACACATATTATATAAAAATATAAATATAAAGTATATTACAAACAAATAAACAAATAAAAAAATAACTACAATAAAAATGAAAATATCCAAACATAAAAAAAACACTCTATTTCCAAAATCCCAAAACATGTAAATAGACCCACTCTTAAACCCATTGACCTACGCATTAAATTACCCCACTTGATATTAAGGAGAGTACATATATGATAAACCCACCCACTTACATTTTCATTTGATTGGCCACACCTCCTAATAAGGAGTGTGTATGAAGGAGAAAACCCATCTAAGGATACATCAAAGCCACCTGTGCATCGAAGGAGGGATTTAACCCACAATGTCTTTGGTATGTGTATAACACAATCCTCTGCCATATTGAAGTTTTAGGGTGGAAACTATTTAAAGAAGATAATTTTTCCGCACTCATATGTTTTGAGGTTGGACATAACTTGAACTCTAGGTCAAGAAATTTAGCATATGCCATAAGCTTATTTTCAATAGCCAACAAAGAGGAAGTAGGGTTTTTGCCTAATTTTGGGGTGAAAATACCTTTAGGGATTAAGAAATTGTATGAAAACAAAGATTCCACGAGTTGGTATTAGAATTCTCCTGAAATGTAATTAAAAAATTTGAGAGTTAAGGCTGGCCCTAACCTTAAGCAAAAGTTGGGTTAACTCCATTTTTGTTTACAAAATTAACTAAAGAAACAATTATAAGTTGGACCTACATTCTTTCACATCTCCTAAAAATATCAGTGCAAATATATAACATAAACGTAAATGATGAATATTTCGATAACATAATCCATTAATATTTTAATAAACACTTCAAGGTAAGGTGTAAATACGTCATTACCTATGAAGTGAAACATGCAATATTGGATTTACAAGATAAAATTGTTTTAAAAGGATTATTAAAAGGTGTATTTGATTCCTTAAACATAAACACAAGCTTCTCATAGGCATGCTCTTAGTATATGCCTCTCTAGTGGCATGTTGAGGTTTATGTTCTTAGGTGTTAGTCCTCCCCAAATATAATCCTCCAATATCTAATGTACATGATTCTTCTAAATCTCTTGTAGGTTTCCCTATGAAGTGGCATTCATGTTATTAGATCTCGTGTAGGTTTCTCTATGAAGTGGTATTCATGTTATAAAGTCAACGAATATCACAAACAAAGGATTTTTGGTATATATATCAATTCACATATTTTATTTGTAACAACCCAAACCTAATCCCCTATTGAGGTGTATAATTTCACTTGTTTTATAAATTAAAAATATACCACACGAAAGTTAAATTCATGTTAACTAAATTGGAAAGGCCATCACTAGGTCATAATAAGAACATAATATCAGACACTTACATCCACTCAAGTTTTCCATTTAGCAATTAACACATAGGCATAATTAACACAGAGGCATACATACACATGAATAACTCTCAATTTCTCATTCAATAGAAATTTCCATAATCATACATCCATAGATACAATTTCCAGAAGATACAACAATGTTTTAGCTAAAAAATTAAATTCTTATTGCTCCAGTTTTTGCACTGCCAAATATATAAATGAAAAAAAGGGATAAAAAGGCTTAAGCTCCTAAATTCCTCACTATTTACTTGTGACCTTGTAAATATTACACAATTAAATATTTTAGATGTTTTCTGAAGACTTTATTAGGTAAGTTTCTCATATTTGCCTCAATAAAAGTCATAGTTTAAGGACAAATGCCAAAATCTCACTATTGGAGATAGATGTGATCATATATTGAATATATTAAAGGTATTTAATCTTCATGATAATATTTTCATAATAGTGTTATTATTATTCATAATAACAATCAATCATAACTTCTTTCATTTACATACTCATTAAATAGTTTTCTCATTGTATCTAAAGGGCCATATTCAACCATGCAATTTTTTCTTTATAAATCATTATGATTTATCAATAACATAGGTAAATTTCCCCATAATAGAATCAAGTGTAATTCCAATTTGGATATCATTTCCAATGTTTAGCATTAATAGCTATACATAACAGAAACTTCAAAACTAAGTTCCTCTAAAAAGACTATTTTATTAGAGACACAACTAGTTCACAAGCACGTGAATGAAGGAAATTTGTTATAAAACTAGAAAAACCCTCATAACATTGAATATATTGTACATTAAAGAAAATAAAATCCCATTTCATCCAACAAGTTTTGAATTCCATATTTAGATAATAATAACATTAATTACAATCAATATGTCCATCATCAACATAGATAATGTATTATAACATTAATATTTCATTTAATTCTCCAATTCAATATCGCATGCTTCTTATATAATAAGATAACATTTTAATGTGTCATTCTTCTTATATTGTGGTAGGGTGATTGTGGGAAGGAAATACTCTTGGAGCAGATAAATCAATGACAATATTCACATCCATTTAATGCAAATTTTGTTGTTATTATAATTTAATTATTATTTTTATTGATATTTGTAGTTTTCCATACATTAGGGGAATTTTGAGGTCTAAAATGGACCTCCTAAGGAAAATAATAAAATAATAGTTATGAATATTTTAAGAGAAAAAAAGAAACTACCTTTTTATCACATTTCTTATTTATATCCTTATACGTTTACTCAAATGTCAAGTGTAGACACTTGTTGGATGAAAAATTAGATTATTCATCCAACGAGTACCCACTCTACATGCTTCCAAGTAGACCCACATCGAAAGAAATTGAGCATACATCATGTTGGTGCCCCGGAGTCACACTACGTTGTGCTGAAGTTACTGAGCATATCAACATCTAATTGTGATTCTATTTGTTTTTATGCTTGGGATATTCTATTTCAACCTATAGGTATAGTTATTTATTATTATGAATGTATACATCATGTTTGAGAGCCTCCTGAATATTATATTCTAGTTCGTTTTTCTTCACATAAGGATGGTCAAAATGTAGGGTCACTCTAATACAAGAAAATAAAATCATGTATTTAAATTGTTTTTTTAAATATTTTGTGTAAATAACTATTTAATTATAACTTGAACCCAATTAATATAGAAAAATTTTGTTTTATGTCCAAAATACATGCATTTCATTTCCCCCTTTAAGTGTCACAAGAAAATGGGACTACATGAAGAATTTCATCACAACCATCGAATTGAAATCTTTATGTAGATATAACTATCTCATTAGTCAATTGTGATAAATGTGGCAAGATTAATA
Organism: Pinus taeda; assembly: GCA_000404065.3. NCBI lineage: Eukaryota > Viridiplantae > Streptophyta > Pinopsida > Pinales > Pinaceae > Pinus > Pinus taeda. The sequence goes on along the minus strand of APFE030594953.1, from coordinate 283,884 downwards.
TCATAAGCATTTCAAGAAATTATTTCATAATTCACATCCAACATTCCTCACATGTTCTTCAAGAAAAATATGAAACATACATGAAGATCCTTTCAAATTCAGTTCAAATTGTTGTTAATCATAAAACTATTTGGGAATCAAGGTTGAGGAAAAATCATCAAACATTGAATGCATTTCTTGGACTGTATTTCCGCTGATCTTGGGTAGGAGCATTCATAACTCTAGGATTTTACATGAAAGGTTTAAAAATGTAAAATATGGATGAAATATGGAGAATCAAGCCTTACCCAATTTAGAGGAGCAATGAAGAATTCATTTAAATCAACTAATACCTTGTAGATAGCTAAGCAATTAAGAATTCAACCACCAGAAAACACATAAATATGAAATTTACCATTTTATTGAAAACCCTTGTAAGAAATATTAAGAAAGTCAAGACACTCTTCAAACTAACTTGATATATCTTTCAAAACTGAAACCAAACTCCATACTGATGCCAAAATTCATTTCAACTAATAATCTTCATACAATTCCACACAATTTACACAAAAAATAAGGTTTACAACTCAAAGTTCCATGGAAATTGCATGAACTTGTATTGCATTAGTAGTAAACTTAAAAACGTAGGTCAGTATGAAACATACATGATAAAAAAATAGACAGCCCAAGAGTTACTTCAGAATTCTTTGTTGAGATTGCTTCAAGACCTCCCAAAATTCACCAAATGTTTTGGCAGAGTTTCCCCTACAACTAAGATTTCCCCCCCTTTTTTACATTCAAAATGAGGCCTATATATAGGAAATCAATAGCTTGGACCATATTCTAGACCACTAGTAGTATTTGAAAACTACTCAAAACTTGTTACAATACTTCCAAATGTATTCTAACTAACTTCTTCTAGAAGTTTCTTGAAGGATTTGATGGCTGTGGAGTGGGCCCCACAATATTTCGCCTTCGTAGCTCTTATCTCTCTTTTGGTTAAGCACTACCTTTCTCTCTCTTAGGTGCTTCCAGGGCCATGTGGAAGGCCCTACAAAATGTCAAGCATTATAGTGGGTGCATTTTTGATGGCGTTGAAAGAGTGCTGATGGTGTTGTTATCGTCGGAATTCATGTTTTTGCTGTCAGTTACTAGAGTTGCCCCTGCATTTGAAGTGTTGGCTCTAAGATTTGGTCTTCACTCCATTGAAATATTCTTCATCTCCAATGTGAACTCTCCTTAAGCAGATGACTTATATACACCTAGTATGTTGTTCCATTCTTCACTTGTTGGCATGTCACCCAACCATGCATCTATTATTTCCATCTCCATAACCATAACGAGTTGACAATTCACTCTTCCTTGTTCTTTGAAACATCGCTTAAGTAAAAACAATAGCTCAAAATGATCTCTATACAAACCTTCACAACGATTTTCTCTTGTCAGATGTAATATTCACCTTCAAGGTCAGCTTGATTATATTTAATAGCTCTCAGACCATTTATGAAATTCTCCTCGGTGAACAAGTTTTCCTGATATTTGAAGAATGTTGGAAACTTCTTCTTGTGTAACTCTCCAAAATTCCTTAAACTCTTCTGTGTCTATAACCACGTCCCCTGCCTTATCTTCTATTTTTTTTATTCTCTTATGCTTCTTTTCCAATTGACTCACCTTGGATACCAAATGGGAGTGGTCAAGGTTCACTTTCCTAATTTATTATTTGGTCATATGATAATAAAATATATGACTACTCCTACTCAGTGTGAGGTCTTCCTACTTCTTCAACTTCTTTACAAGCCACCTTGACTGTATCGATATTTTGTTGCACTAACTCCAAGTGTTCTGAGTGCTTATTTACCGGCCTTACAATATTTTCCCAAACAATCTTCTTGGTTTTTTTGAAGGATATCTTATGGAATTTTATCTCTCCTAAAGAAAGGACTAAATTTCTAATTGCCTAAAATATTCCTTTGCTCGACAAAGCTCTGCTTCTGTTTCCACCAATTTTTTCCTCAGCTTTGTGGATGAGGATTACATCCATTCAAATTTTTATGGTGTGGTCCATGAGTCCATCTGTTCAACTAAGACATGGAAAAAATTTCTCAATTCAAGGGTTGAAAAAGGAGGACCTTGGCTATTAGTGCTTGTACCAAGGTGGCATACTTCTCTGCCTTTTCCTTTTCTGTCCACACAGTCCTTTGTAGAAGAAGAAGAAGCCTTTGATGAGTTATTCTTAGTGCCTCAAAATGTGTGAATGACACAATGCCACATGTCTTGGTGAAATGAGAAAAGAAAAAGACCAAAAATTTTTGGACCTCACATCTAAAGTTGATGCAATGAGATTTGAGGGTAGATGTCAGGTTTGAGGTCTTAATGACACAATTTAGTAGTTATGAAGTTTGTCTTAGCTTAAATTCACTAGAGGAGTATAATTCTCAGGGATTACATGACTTTTTGTTATAAATAGAAGGTTTTCTTGAAAGGAAAACACTCCTTTATTTACGAGGTGAAGACAAGGTTTAAGATGTTAGAATATATTTGAATTTTGTGACATAGAATCCTCTGCAAGAAGAATTGCCAAACATATTTGAAATGCGGCATGAATTTGCAGAGTTTGAACTCAAATTTTATTGTATTAGGAAAATAAAAAGGTTATGGGAAAGGGAGCTAGAATGTATAATAATTTTCCAAAATGAGCCTCTAATGTGATTTTATAACCATACAGTCCTGCCGTGTGTGTACATTTCTTAGGCGAGAATGTCTGATGTCATTATGTCAATGTCAGAGGAGCATGGGGCCATCAATGTGGCTTGCTTACGGGGCATGATTTGTTTCATAGCGTGTTGTTAGGAAATATGTGGAGATGACGTGGAGTATGTGCGCCACCCTTCACATTGTTGAAAAATAGACTAGTGAGACTTTAGACAACATGCAAGGTGATTTAGGACGGGACACTGTTTAGTTCCACATCCATCCAATTGGTTAATGTTCATGTGTGTTATTGGTGCAGGCCTTGCTATGGCCATTCAATGAGTAGATTTCCCTTCCATCATTTTTTACATCAATTCGATTGGTTAGAGTATATATCACATTGTGAGGATGCAAATTGGTAGTGGGGTCAAAGGCTGCATGGAGTGTGACTAGGAAGGGGTAGGATGACATGGTAGTTGATGTGGAGGTGACATTGTGGGACCAAACAGGTATAGGGAGTGCCTACGTGAAAGTTGACAGGGGCGATAAAGTGGAGGTGAAATGCCAACGTGGAATGGTAGTATGATCTGATGGCTAACATAGCAAGGAACAAGTGTTGACCTTTCACGCAGGTCTAAAATTGGATTTTTCCACTGCTAGGGGTATGTAGAGAGCCTATGGTATTGACACATGTATTATTAACATCATCTCCATGTGTTATCCTCCACGCATATTGGCGAAAAGGGACACAATAAGCTATCAAATGGGTGAGCATCTCAGTCGTTAGATCTGGGTGGTGTGCATCTTCACTGGCATCCACTTCCCATTAGTTCATATGCTTTGGCTCGTTGCGCATGTGTTAGGAATTTCCACCAACACCTAGTGATGAGTTCCAGTATTACAGCAGGAATTTTGTAACTCCCAAGGCTACCAACTTTAATTACCAATTAAGAGTTCGTACAAACTTAAGAGGGGTTGACACTGTATGTGAAACATGCACTCTCATTTTCCTAGTTCGACTCCCTTTGATGTAGGTGAAAGAAGGAAATGAAACAACTTCAAATGAGAAAATATATAGGTAATCCACCAATCCTAAGTTGTAAAATGCATATAGAAATAAGAAAACCTATTCTACTTTTGTTGAAAAGTAAATGAAAAAAATGAAATCTATTCTATTTGCAGAAATGTAAAGCCCAATGACAACCAAGAAAATCGAATCTATCTTTCTAGAAAGGAAATGGAAATAAAGGAAACATATTCTATTTTGCAGGGAAGGAAAGTCCTCGATTACTCTTGCAAGAAGGAAATAACACTTTTCTTAAAGAAAATTGTGGAAAGAAAAGCTAGACTAATTGCAGAAAGCAACATTCAAGAAGCAAGAAATGTAAAAGCTAAATGGTGACCTAACCAATCCTCAACTCAACCAAAGTGGTCTCAGAGAATTTATACGTTATAAATATACTTGTACCATGAATTTGGATTGAATACAGGCAAGGAAATACCTCAAAAACAAACTGCTACAAGAATCTCTATGTTGCTAGAGGAGTCCGCTAGTTAGTTTGTCCTTCAGGTTCTCACCGAATGACCAAGAAAATAAAATTCAAATGATATGGGGTAAATTTTATTATTAATTAGGATGTCCTAGGATTCCAATACAAGTGAAATCACTAAAATATATCCTTTTTTAACTTGTGCTAAAAATAATTTAGTAGAAAATTTCTACAAAAACTAGAAATTCCAGAATGAGTGAGCTAGTTAACTTGCCAAATTCCTAACTTGAAAGAGTGGAAAAAATATGGTGTAAATATTGTTATTAATTTTGGTTTTTTTAGGCTTCAATCCAAGTGGAATCAAACCGAAATAATCTCATTAACATGTTCTAAGATTTAGTAGAAATTTATTAGTGTTTTGCTACAAGATTGTTGGGAGTGATTGTCTCTCTACTCTATTAACCAAAGAAAAGTTTCTACTCAGTATATGAACCCATTTTATTGATATTTATGGTCTTATGATCATTATTGAGTGCCTAGGGGTGTTTAGGAGTGTTGTTGGGAAAATCAGGATGCATTTGGAGGCTTTTTTGTAGTGGTACAAGAAAGTGTCGAGAGCATATTTGATGAAGGATAAAGAAGAAAGGTGAATGTTGGTGACTGGGATGGATCAAGGAGAGATAGATGATCCTTCTCCAATCATCAGAGGAATCAAATAGCCTATATTGTAGTAGAAAATACAAGTTCTCCTATTCCTGTAGAAAAACTGCGTATGTTGGCAGACTATGGAATGTTTGAACAAAAGTGAGAGAAGGGATCTCTGAGGAACCGGGAGCATTCAAAGATGTTTATTAAAGACACATAACAATACTAATTTACCAATATTAGATATACACTAATACTACACAACCATTAACCAATTGCAAACTAGCTAATATGCTATATGTAGAAATAAAAGTGCGGAGAAGCAAATGGGTGAAAAATAAGATACAAATGATGCGTGCATGTACATAGATATTTTTGTTAGTCTTGAACCAAAGAAAATTCATGTAAAATGGAAATATAAATCTAGATCTCAACTTTGTAATCAAGATTATTTTTAAATGGAAATAACCAGAAAAAGAAACTACATTAAATGCATGAAAAAGAACAAAGTACAAGAGGGGCTTGAGTACCTAGAGTTCGGCCCTAACCCAAGGAAACTCAAGTCGCTTTAAAGATGGATCATACTGAAAATAATATGGCTTTCATTCATAATAAAAAGAGTTCATACATAATAAAATACTAGGCAAAGAACCATACTTCTCCTCAAAGTCTATTCTCCAATAATTCAAACTTGTTGTTGAGTTACTAGGCCCCTTTAAATATACAAAAGGACTTGAGGGGAAACCTCCTTGAAGAAGGGGATTCTTCCATAGAAAAGTGGATCTAGTCCCTAACATGAGGAATCTCTATTAAATACTAAAATATGGCTTCTCTTATAGCACGATACACATCCCTAAATTTTATCAAGCAATGGAGCTCTAAAATTTGTTCAATAATTTCATAATATCCCATTTATTTATTGTCCATCTTGTAGCATCATATGGCAGGGAACAAGTCCCTAAATTGTCTCATTTTGCATAGCTTTATTCACTCAATATTCTCTTAATATTCAACAAAAATAAATAATACTAGGCACATACTAAGAAAGGGGAAATTGAATTCCTAGGGACCCATTAGTACTATGACTTAACTCTATAATGTGCAAGTAAAGGGGTAAAAAAATGTTTTAGGAATCTAGGAAATACTAAATGGGCCTTATAAAATATTCGATTATGGGGCCTATCATCTCCCTCTTACTGAAACTGTTGCTCACCCCTTAGAAACTCAATCCATCTACTTGTTCTCCATGTGACTCTATTGTTTTGGTGTCATTGACTTGCTTATTTCCTGCTTTGTATACTTGTATACTCCCTATTTTTCTTGCTACTCCATTATATACACATCCACTCCTTTATAATCACCACACCATCACTTTAATCAAATTCTCATTGAATGCCTCATTTACCACATCATATTTAGAATTATTATTATAAAAACATAGACTATGGAATTTACAAAGTTCTTTCTTCTAACAATTAAGGGGTTTCCAATAATTTTTATGTCAGATAGTGGTGAGGAGAGATGGAATTTACCCTCTATCCTAATAATTGCCTCTATTATTTGAATCTTTGGGTAGATTTAGCCTCCTGTATTCTTCCTGTGGCACCTTGTACAAAATCGTCTAGCATCCTATATAGAATCATGTCGCATTATGTTTTGACTCAAAAAGAAGTCTTTCTTGGAAGTTATTTCTCACTTCTTGATCCTCTGTCCTAGTGCACTCCCATGGGTAAGTTAGCGATACAGATTATGCAATTTTTATTGAAATGGATCTCCAATTCTCTTACTATTGTCACAAACTCTTGGTCAATTTTTCAAAGAATCTCTTCCTACTGTAAATTTGAAAAATGGTGAGCACCTCAGGGTGTTAATGTATCCTTGAGGGATTTGTAGCTTCCTTTCAGTTAAAACCCCCTCCCATGGCTCAAAAATAGCTCTAACAAGTCAAAATTAGTGCTTATTTCCTTTGTTACATGATTCAGAAAATTCACCTCCAGTGACGAAGTTATGCGCTTAGAGTGGTCTAACACAAAACACATTATTCATATCATTATTCTCAGAACAAGGATTTCACTTCAACTCAAATTACAAGAAAATATAGGTTGATGTATATTAAAAACCCTTCATGTAGTTTTTTCTACGAAATAAAATAGGAATGGATACAACTTACCACTTCCAATGGTATAGGCTTGATGACCCCTTAATTCTACACTTTTAATCTTTCTTGTAGCGTTCTAGTCACTCCTATAGCACCTCGATTCTACTTGATTATGGGTGGCCAAGAATTTGGTCTTTCATGGCTATTTATGGAGCTACTTGATGGTACTTTGGAGCTGAAGAATGTTTGAAAGTGTTATTGGAGGTTTGCTTCTTTCATTTATGATTGCATGGAGATATGCTTCTCTTCTAACTGAATGGAGATATGCTTCTTATTTTTTGGGTTCTATTTATAGTCAATATGATGATTCTAAGGCCCTCTGAGCCTTTTTCCTTTAATATGTGATGGTAAATGGTGGCTTTGTTGGGTCCTTGAAGGCTACTATAGGAAACATATTTTCTTATAGTAGTCACAAGGGCTCCATAAAATCACCATTCATTGGATAATCTTGAAGACTTGGATACTCATGTTGCTTTAGAGGCTTCTTAATATGATTCTTAATGGTCTCATATTCTCTACTTCAAAAAAAGGGGTGCACAATGGTTTGCATGCTATTGTTCTTGGTTAATGTTTGTTCATGTAGCTGCTCAAGGCCATTCATTTTCCTTCTAGATGGTTGAAAGCTTCATAATTCATTTGTATTGTTGGAGTACACTGAGTCTATGGGGTCTTTCAAGGCTGCTACAGGACTATGTAGTTTCTTGTAATAGCTATAAAGGTCCTTCAAACTGATTTTTTTTTTTTTTTTCTTGTAGCATAATTTTTTAGCCAATATATCTCAAATGGTATATTTCATTCACCAAAAAAAAATTGAGCATGTCACCATCATCATTTTGCATATCCTCTTAAAAACTCGCAGACAATGGATGCACAAATCTTGAGAAAAATGATAAATGGATGTAAGTGATGGTGACCAATTTGTAGAAAACTATACACTGGAATTTGATGAATTTTTTTTGAGAATTTTAAAATCATCCCTATGCATCTCCTCATAAAAAATATTAGCCAACAGATGCACAATTTCCAAGATATGGTCGAAAAAAGTTATGCCCTATATATTTTAGCAATCTTGTAGTAGCACAAAAATTTCTTGTAGCACTTCAGGATAGTGTGGAAAATAAATGGGACAGGCTTGGGAATGATGGGAAATGGTACAAGGATGCATTGTGAGGATGAAAAGAGATGTATGGACGTTTTCTTAACCAATTTGTTGCATCTTGGTACAGAAGGTGGAAAATTCAATGTTGATTGTCCTTGACTAGATATTTGATTTTCTGATCAACTTCTTGTTTCTTGTGCAAGTTGGAGAGACCCTTCATATATAATTAGAGCAAATGATCTTTCTTTTCATTTTTCCTTCTTCTTTTTTTTTTTTTTTTTTTTTGAAATTTTTAATTTTTTTCTCTTTTCTAGGTCTATTGGCTGCCTTAATGAGGTTTTCAACCAGCAGGTCTAAGTAGGTGCCTTAGACGAGGTTTTGACCTGGGATCTTATTTCCTTTTTATCTCTTTTTTTCCCAACTAACAGGTTGCCTCAGAGAGGTTTTCAACTAGTGATCCAATGTTTGGTGCATCAAATGAGGCTTTCCCCTGATATTTTTTTTCCTTTTGTTTTTCTTCTTTATCTTATCCTAGTTTTCTCGAAGACAAAAATATATTTCAAGCATAGGAATACTTCCAATAGAGCCATGTGAATACCTGAATGAAAAATGAACTCATGTGATGGTTTGAAATATATGCTTTGATATGTACCAGAATAGGAGATATCAACTACTTTTATTGAGACGATATCATGCACTACTCAAGAAGAGAGTGATGCTCCATCTTGTTGATTTTTTGGAACCAAATATCAATATAGATTTGATGCCCCTGGTTCACTTACTCATATGGATCGTTCTTCATGTCTTCTTTTCCTGTGCAACAATCACTCTTGTTTTCCTAGTCTGAATCCATTTGATTTGGGTGAAAGAAATAAAAGAGACAAACACTCTCCTTTCCCTAGTCTGAATCACTTTGATGCAGGTGAAAGAAATAAAAGAAACAACTTCAAATGAGAAAATATCTAGTTAAGCCATTAATAATAAGTTGCGAAAGATAAATAACAATAAGAAAACCTAATCTACTTTTACTGGAAAGTAAATGACAAAATGGAAACCTATTCTATTTGCAGAAATGTAAAGCACAATGACAACCAAGAAAACCTAATCTATGTAGCTAGAAAGGAAATGGAATTAAAGGAAATGTTTTCTATTTTTCAAGAAAGGAAATTCCTATATTACTCTTTTAGGAAGGAAATCACACTTTTCTTAAAGTAAATTGCAGAAAGGAATCCTAGACTAATTGTAGAAATCAACATTCAAGAAGCAAGCAATGTAAAAGCTAAATGATGACCCAACCAAGCCTTAGCTCAACCAAATTTGTCTCATAGCATTGATAGGCTATAAATATACTTCTACCATGAATTTGTAGTGAATATAGGAAAGGAAAGACCTCAAAAACAAACTACAACAAGAAACTCTTTGTTGCTACAAGATTGCTACAGGAGTTTACCAACTAGTTTTTCCTCCAGGTTATCTCCTGAATGAATAAGAAAATAAAATAAAAATGAGATGGGGTAAGTTTTTTTATTATTAATTAGGATGTTTTTAATGAGGTAAACACTTCTACGGATAGAAGTGATCCCTCCAGACCAATGTGTGGGTCAAGTAACAACCGTGACAAAACAAGAAGACTTTCCTAACCTAAATCAGAATGAAAAATGAGAAAGGGAGACTGCCTACCTCTCTCCTATGCACTTGACCTTTGATGATGATCTCGATCCCTTTGCTCCGAAGATCGCTCCTTTCTATTCCTTGTGTCCAAATACTTGCAAGAGTGATCAAAGACACCAACAAGAGAGATCACAGAATATGCATTCCAATATAAGTTATACAATAGATCAAGGAATATTTTACTAAGAAAACTATCATAGACAAGCTCATGGGAAGTAAAATATGCTTTGTATTAACCATTAAATCAAAGAGGGAAGATAGAACCAGTGCCTTGATGTTGAAGGCCTCCTTCAGGATGGTTCCAAGTCCAAGCGAAACTTAACAAGCTCTCCTTTCCTCTCTCACCAAAATGGCAGCATATAAGAAAAATCAAGCAAAAGAATGGAAACCAACAATGACCAACCCATTGAGGAAAGTGAAGAAAACATTTATAGTGATGGAGAGGAGGTTAAAGATCCACCAAAGGGGAAGAAGGTCCTTATCCCAAAGGTAAGATCCTTAAAGGTAGGATCAAAGGATCTAAATAGGAGTACTCGACCATATATTCATCAAACAACTACCGGCTCATTGTTCTTGAGGCTTCTAGTAAGAGAAACTTCTGATCCATTTTTGGAGAAACTGCTTGAAGAGGATCATTGTGAATTTTCCTATCAAACGTCGCACTGACAACACTAGTCACTAGTTAGAAAAAAGGTTACCAACATAGATTTTCCTACTAAAAGTAGCGTTGGTCTTGTAAATTAGGGTTTTTTTCACAAGTTTTTCCAGTATTACTTCAAGTCATTAGTTCTCCATCTCTTTAGGGATGTGTTGAGCATATAATTCATGATGAATGAGTTTACACAACTTTTATTGCTTTACGACATTTGTGACGACAATGGCACAAAGGAAGACACTTCAGGTATAGAGTTGGGATTGTGAAAAAATACTATGTAACAAATATCCTATGACTCCAATACAAGTGGAATCACTCAAAAACATCCTTGTTAACATGTGCAAAAAATTAGTAGAAAATTACTACTCCAAAAACCAAAAATTTCAGAATTAGTGAGCTAGTTAACCTACCAAATTCCTAACCTGATCAAGTGAAAATTATATGGGGCGAATTTTTTTATTAATATGGATTTTTTAAGGCTTCTATCCAAGTGGTATAAACATTAAATAATATCATTAACATGTGCTAAAATTTATCAGAAATTTATTATTGTTTTTCTACAAGATTGTTGGGAATGACCGTTGATCTACTCTATTAAGCAAAGCAAAGTTCTTACTAGGTATCTAAACCAATTGTATTCATATTTATGGTCTTATGATCATTATGGAGTGCCTACGTATGGTAAAGAGTGTTGTGGGGAAAATCATAATGCATTTCGAGTTTTTTTTCATAATGCTACAAGAAAGTGTTGAGAGTAGGTTTGATGAAGGAGAAGGCAGGAAGGTGAATGATGCTGGTTGGGATGGATCAAGGAGATATCGAAGAGCCTGGCATAATCCTTAGAAGAATAAAATAGGCTATCCTGTAGTAATAAAGAAAAATTCTCCTCTTCTTGTAGAAAAAAATGTGTATGCTGGAAAATTGTGGAATGTTTGAATGGAAGTGAGAGAAGGGATCTTTGGGGAACCTAGGAAATTCAAAGATGTTTATTAAAGTAACATAACAATCATATTTTACCAAGAGCCAATATATACTAATTCTAATCAACCATTAACCCATTGCAAACTAGCTAATATGCAGGATTTAGAAATAAAAGTGCAACAAAGCAAATGGGTGAAAACTAAGCTATAAATGATGCATGTATAAAAATAGATATATTTGTTAGTCTTGAACCAAAGAAATGATGTACACAATGGAAAGTAAATTTTGATCTCAACTTTGTAATCAAGATATTTTTTAAATGGAAATAACCATCAAATGAAACTACATTAAATGCATTAAAGAGAACAAAGTACAAGAGGAGCTTGAGTACCTAGGGATGGGACCTAACCAAAGGAAACTCAATTCCCGTTAAAGATGGATTAGAATGAAAGTAAAATGGCATTCATTCACTCTCAAAAGAGTTCATACATAAAAAATACTAGGCAAAGAAGCCTACTACTCCTCAATGTCTATTCTCCACTAATTCAAAATAATTATTGGGCTACTAGGCCCTGTTTATTTATGCAAAAAGAAATGGTGGGAACCTCCTTGAAGAGGGGGATTGCTTCCCTCCAAAAATCCTAGAAAGTGGGTCTGGTCCCTAGCAGAAGGAATCTTTATTAAATACTAAAATCTGGCTTCTTTTGTAGCAGGGAACAAATACCTAGATTTTCTTAGTTAATTGAACTCTAAGATCTATTCAATAATTTCATAATATCCCATTTTCCATATTCTAGCATCCTGTGGCAGGGAATAAGTCCCTAAATTCTCTCATTCTGCATACCTTTAGATTTCACTGAATATTCTCTAATTATTCAGAAAAAATAAATAATATTAGGCACATAATAAGCAAGGGGAAATTGAATTCCTAGGGATCCATTAATGTTATGAATTAACTCTATACTGTGTAAATAAAGGGGTTAAGAAAATGTTTTAGGTGTATAGGAAAGACCAAATGGGCCTTATAAAATATCCAATTTTGTGGCCCATAACCCAACACCCATGGGTTTATGGTGTGGAGGGGTTTAATGGTGTGCACTATGGCTAGTGCCCAAGAATGACTATATTTGGAGTTTCTCCTTCAAACACTGTTCTAGGTCTCAAAATTCATTGTGGGTGTGTTGTATTGGGCACCAACATCAATTCCATTGGGTAAAACATGCCCTTGTGGTCTTTTGAGAACTTGCAGTTCGAATTCCTTCCATCATTGGGTTATGGAGTTTGTTTCTCAAGGGTAGTGTTTGTCTCTTCTTATGGCTTATTGAAAAATTACAGATATTGTGCACAACAACCAAGGGATAGGATGCAATTTTTTTTGTATTTTTTTTTCTTTTGCATATATCACTTAGGTGAAGACATTTTTCAAGAACCTACATTTGACAAGGTACCAGAGGGAATCTCCATCAAATGTCTCTAGATGATAAGTAGGGTTATTAAGAACTTGTATTGAAAATGATTTGACCCATAGATTATCAAACTTTCCATGCTTGTCTTTCTCAACTCAGATTGAGTCCCATTTCACGACGAGATATCCAACTTGTAGGTCACGTTCCTTTTCCTTTTGATCAAAAACAACATTCAGCATTTATTGGTGGGCTTCAACTTTACTGAAGGCTTTCTTAGTATTGATTTTGTCCACCCACAAAGAATATTTGATATTTTTATCAATTCTTCTTATTCTTATCTAACATTATCTTAATTGATGATTTTGCTATTCCATTCCCTTGAAGAGAGTACCTTGTGGAATGCAACAATTCTATATTGTATCCTTGACAAATTTACATAACCTTGAAAGAATTGAAGGCCTGAGCATTATCAATGACTATCTTTTTGGGGCATCCAAATCTGGATAGAATGTTGCTTTCTAGGAAAGTTATGTTAATCTACTCATCGACCTTGCAAGTTGGAATAGCTTCCACCCACTTGGTAAAATAATTGGTGGCTATGAGAATATATTTGTACTCCCCGCTTGAATTCAAATGTATCTCTCTAATGAATTCCAAACCTTGTTGGTGGAAAGGAGGTTGAAATTTGATTGCTTTAGTGGTAAAGGTTGAAGCTTCTACTTCATTGCAAACATCTAACACTCTGGATATCCTCAAACATCATCAATAGTGTCCTTGAATAAAGAATGCCAATAATACCTTGCTATCAAGGTCTTATAAGCCATGACTTTCTAGGTTTGGTGTCCTCCACACATGCATTGATGAAATTCTAAGATGATCCATAAAACGTAATATTTAGTCACACAAGTAAGAAAAATTCTAGTAGGATCCTTCTAGTACACACCTTCATCCAACATGTAGTACTTGATTGCTTTAAATTTCAAAGACCTACATTTGGCCTTAGGAAATTTAGGTGGAAATTCTAAATTTGTTAGGAAGAAGATAATATCTTGGTACCATGGATAATTTTGGAACTTTGAGAGGTCCTTTAGGAAGGGTTCTTGTGGATTCCTTTGTCTGATTGGAAGGGCTCTTGTGGTTTCCTTCCTAATGGAATGAGAGGTTGTTTTTGTTTCTCACTCCCAAGATGAAGAAGTTCTTATGGATTCTCTTCATCCAAAGAAGGAGGTTGTTGTGGATCCTCCTCTCCCTAAATAATGTAAAAATATTCATGGATACACATCTCTGATGCAACATGATTTGAATTGGTCAAGAATATAGCTAACCCTTCATCCTTGAATAACTTGGTGGGATTTATATCCAAGTCATATTCTTGTAGCTTTTCTATCCACTTGCCTCATCGAAAATCATTGTCGGGTTGAGTAAGTACTTCCTTTATTGCAGCAGATGGAACATATTTTATTACTTCGAAGTCCATGACATTATCAGAATCATTTGAAATCCTTCACCATAGCATATGCATGATTTTACATAATGATGTATTTCAATTTTGCATCTCTCATGGAATGACTAAAAAATGTTATAGGTTACTCGTACCCTTCTTCATTCTTTTGTAGAAGGACCAGTTCGATAATGTGTTTAGATGGAAAGGAGAAAATATGGAATTTATATGAAAAATATGGGCTTGCTAAGACCATAGCCTCCATGATAACTTTCATGATTTTCTCAAATGAATTTCGCACTTATCGGTTCAACCTGATGTCACTATCCTTTTGGAGCATGCGTGTAACATGCTTCAAGAGTTTGACAAAATTTGTGATGAATCTATAGAAAAGGAATCTTCCCTAAGAATGATTAGACTTATTTCTTATTCCAGGGTAGACCTATCTTTGATATGTCTTTGAACTATTCTAGATCAATCCTAATACCTTATTTTGAGACAACAAGTCCCAAAAACTTCCCTTCCTATAGAGCGCAGAATGAATTTTTAGGATTCAATGAAAGACAAAATTTACGACACTTTAGTAATGTTAGTCTCAAGTGCTCCAAATTATCTTCATCTAATTTTGAGAAAATGGTTATGTCATCCAACTATATGATAATGAACCGATCTCTCTCTCTAACAATTGTAATGTTCATAGCTCTCTAAAAGGTGGCTCTTGCATTCATCAACCCAGAGGGAATTTTTTCATACATAAAGGTACCCCATGTTGTCACAAATTCCATCTTATATCTGTCATCTAGGTGCATTGATATCTAATTGTAACTTGAAAACCCATCCATCATTAATATTTTGGATGCTCTTATATAATTTTGCAGTAGGTTTTCCATCTTAGGGAGGGGTAGTTTTCTTTCAGCGAATATCGGTTTAGGTTTATGAAGTCCACATATAGTTGGATGTCTCCATTATTTTTCCAAAATAGTACCAAATTTTACACCTTTTGAGAGTATCTTAGTGGGACAATAATATTCTCGTTTAGTAGATTTCTAATCTCCTTTTCTATTGTTGGTAGTTGTTATAGACATATTTGGGCACTGCAACCCCAATCATATGTCCATAAACAAAGGGCTTCTGAGTCCCTAAAAGTGTTGTTTCATACCCTAAAGGAACAAGGTCAGCTGATTACATCATCTCCCAGAAGTTATTCATGGAAAAATACTCAGAACTGGTCAAAACTGGACCATACAAACAACTCAGTGCTAAGGGTGTGATGCAGCTCACCTGCCACATGCAAAAAGTGTGATGCATATTTAAAATCCCTTCTGTAGGGTGCGATGGGTGAGAGTAGACAAATAACAGAGATAGTTTGCAAGGTGGATGATCATGGAATCTTCCAGAAGCTTCTCCTGTGACACTTGCCTCTCTGAATTTGCCCAGGGATGAGTAAGAGATCATGAATCTCCAAGTGGAATCAAGAACTATCAAAGAGAGGACACTAATCAAAATCCCAGAAGCTGACTCACCCCCTACAAACATCTATATATGGATCCATCATCCCAGAGATCCAAAGGTTGGAATCTTGTATTTTGTAAGGAAGTGTTGTTGGTTTCTTAGTGGAATATCATAGTGTTGGGTGATCTAAGCTTTTCATGAGGTGAAGAAGGGATTTCATGCTGGGAGCATGACACTAGAGTAGATCAATGGGTTGTAATCCTCTCTTCTACTCGTTCTATCAATAAAGCTATTTAAGTTTTCCTCCACATTCTTGTATGTTTGATGATATATGCATTTGTGTGATTAATATATATTTGATCCTATATTGTTTATGATTGTAGATATCTGTAATTTGAAGGTATTATGCTACTTTGACTTTACATGTGCTCTTTGAAACGGGGTAAGCAAGGAAGGAGTGACAAAGATCTGTCAAAGGGGAGAAGAAACAAGCAAGGAGCCAAGCGAAGACTGAGGTTGTTACTCTCTGCTTCTCTCCCATCTACTTATCATAAAGGAAAATGAAAGTAACTTTAGTTTGTTTGTTTCTAAGATAGCTACACATCTTAGTGGGACTAGCAGCTCTGAATGGACACTAGATTTCCTGATAACAAAATGGCGACTCCACTAGGGACAAAATAACTTGTTTTCTTGTCTAGATTTGTTTGCTTTATAAACTACAGACGGAGCCTGAAGTTAAGCCAGCTAGCCTTCGAACTGCATTTGCTATGCAAATGCAAAGTAGATCAATGCTGCTTCAGTCCATCTCCAGGTTTTTTCTATAAACTGAACAATTGATTTGCAAACATCCTAATTGCCCTAGTGGTGGCTCAAGTAACCTCATTAGATCAGCCCTTATGATTTTCATTTACTGACTATCATTAGCTCGGCATAAATCCTTGAACTAAGCTACAAATTGTGACCAAAAACCAAGTTGAAGTCTCATCCCTGGACCATCGCACCTTCTCCTCTTGGCAATCTAGATGCATCGCACCTCTCGTGTGCAGTAGGTGAGATGCATCCCTGTTTCCCAGTGTTACAGGTGCGATGATCAGATAACACTGTTTCTGCCTCCACATTTTGGTTTTTTCCTCACTCTCTTCAGCTTTATTAAGGAGTTTTGCTGTCTGTGATTAGCATACCACTATGGAAACTCCCTTCCTTTGCATTATTCAGCCTCAATTGTACAAATAATTGTAAATTTTTTATGTATTTTTTGCCATTTACAGTTCTCCTTTACAAAGAAGTAGCTTAATCAAACTGTCATCTTTTGATTTGGAAGTGTCGCAAGTGTCATTTTCAGTCAAAGAAAATAATCCTACTCTTTTTGATGGTCAATTAAACTGTTACTCTTGTATTTGATTTGAATTAATAGTATTTCGAGTGTCAAAAGTAGTTTTCAATTCAAAATTGCAAAGTGTCGTCATAGTCTTCCTTTCGTCTTTTGAAGAGAAAATTGTTAGTATTGTCGCTTTGAAAAAATAATTCAGATTTGTACTCAGCATTCTTTTTGTCATTCACACATTAAGAAAGCGGAAAACAAATACATGCATGTGCATTTGCATTTAGATTTCTTGTTGATTTTGATTTAGGACAGTGTGTCTAGTGTGTGCTCTATGCTCTATGTTGAAAGAATCTCGCTTCTCTTTCCTTAGTAGCTAGGATTTTCATTGCAAAAAGAAGAGTAAAAGACTGTTTATCATCTTAGATTGCATTTTAGGAATTGTATATCTACATCACATGGTGAACCTTAAAGGAAAACTTCTTAAGAAAGATCAACTGTAAAATAAATTCAATGAACATAAAAACACTTTGGAATCTAACGCACAACATTTAGAAGTCTAGGCTAGAGACGTATTCCTGCGTCGTAAAGCTTGGTAACTATTTCTTTCATCGTAGGTTGGGCGATTCCTCCTCTTTGAGACAAAAAGTACCAGTATGGACTTGTGCTCCCATGTACTGTCAAGTATATATTGGGAGACCACAATAGGATATATCCTTTATCCTTAGGAAGCCATGTCTTCCGCCCTATCGATTGCAATGCATTGAACATAGCATTCGAGAAGATTGACTGCCATACTATAAAAAGTATTCTGCAGTTTTGTGATTGGTTTGGTAATCCCTCTTTCTAGATTTCCAAAGTAGTATCTTTCATTCCTTTTTTGACTCCTTAAAAGAAAAGGTCCATCTGAGCACTTGCCACTTCAGGCTCATTAAAAATCGAAGACGACTAGAGTCATATTTAGCTTTTTCTCGACTCTTAAAAATTGAAAAAGCGTCTAAAATTCATTTAATTTGGAATCACATTTTACCCTTTATTTTGAGTTGATAAAGTAATCCATAATCATGGAAGAAAGTCAATCGAAACCCCATCGTTCGCGAAGACTAATGATTCAATCGTCTTTGACTCCGAAAATGAAACTATTCGGATAAAGCGAACTCGTTTAACCAGATCAAAGTCCCATGGTTTGCTTGGAACTTGTGTTCCAACATCCTCAGGGACTCTAGTTACTCCAACCATTTCTGGTATCCCTACCTTTACAGAAGAAGTTTTACAACCATAAGAGGACATTAGAACTGATCCTAGTGTAATAGTAAACACTTCTATTCCTGAACTGACTCCATCTACAGCTGATTCAGAAGGTGTTGTCTCTCCAACATCTGTCGCTATAGAGTCTATACCTTATTCGACACCAGAAATATTTTACGGACCTGACGGTCTACCTCTCCCACCTGGATTGATTTCTATAGAAGAGAATGTGGAGGATCTTCCATCTAGTACTCCATCACATTTTGGAGTTGGGATCACCTTATATCCTTCTTCATCAGAAGTTAGTCTCCCTTGATCGCAAGTTCCTGTAGAATCGCTAGGAAGTCTTTTGGATAGACTAGATATGTCTGAAAAACCGTCGACATCCAGGACTGTGTCATCTAATGCAGTAGTAGCATAACCTCCTGCTGATACTCCAACAATATTCGCTGGTATACCATCGGTCCCACCTAGCTCTCAACTGTTAGATGGAGTCCATCTAGGAATTGTTTCGACAGTATGGTCGATTCCCATTTGTTCATCTAGAATAATATCTGGAATCTCTTATGTTGAGTCTCAGCAAATTGATCCTTCGCAACAGTATCAATTTGGGTAGCCCGATCCCCAAAG
The DNA here is from genome assembly GCA_000404065.3 of Pinus taeda. NCBI lineage: Eukaryota > Viridiplantae > Streptophyta > Pinopsida > Pinales > Pinaceae > Pinus > Pinus taeda. The sequence continues at coordinate 265,077 of APFE030594953.1, read as the reverse complement.
GCAAATATTTCCTTTGAGCACTGGATTGTCGCCGTATGGGGGGCAATATGCCCTTTCATTATTCTCTCTAGGAGAAAAACCATATGAGAGTTTGCAATAGAATTTGGGTCATGCTGGAATTACATCCGGCAGTTGGGCGCCAATACTGCCTCAACAACCAAGAGTTGTCTACTCGATGAAACAAAGTCTACCTGTGTCAAATATCCCCACTACACCGGTTATTGTGACGGTGTCGCAAGTACAAGCATTGCTTGTTGTATGCCAACCTCAAGTTTCTCAAGTCATAATACAACAACCTCTTGTCTCCACGACGCAACCACAATCACCAATTACTGGCTCCTTAACTGTAGTGACCCAGGCTCAAACGGGTACTATTACCCCTCATCTTGGTCAAACAGGCAGTAATAGACAACAGCAAATGGTTTCACAACCATGGCTAGTACAATATCAACAACCAAAATTCCAACAAGCTTGCCGAGGATCTGAGAAACAAATCTTTGTGAGTAATGGGCAGCCATATATTCAAAACAGTCAACATCAATCATATCATAATGGTTGTGCCCATCAGCCTTACCAAAGTTATCAACATCAAATGAATTATGATGGTATGCAAAGACCCACTACTCAGGTGATCCCGTCTTATCCTGGGTATGCTTCGCTGAACCTGAATCAATAGTTGCCCTTCCTAGCGACTTTAGAGTTACCAAATCTAAATCGGCTAACAAACAATCCAATTGCTTATGCCCCTTGGTGGCCAGCGATTCCTCATAAACTTCCATCAGATATTCCTAAATTTAATGGAAATACGGGTGAAGACTCGTCGAATCATGTGATGACCTTTCACCTATGGTGTTCATCCAACACTCTGAATGATGATTGGATTAGGCTTCACCTTTTTCAGCAAATGTTAACTAGTATGGTAGCAAATTGGTACATTGAATTGCCTAGAGCTTCATTTGGTAACTTCAGTACCCTTGCCACAACCTTTTTAACCCATTTTCAGTTACCAATAAGGTACAAAACTGGAACAGAACTTCTTACCAATTTGAAACAAATGAAAACCACCCACATATCTGATCATATTCATGAGTGGTGGCGTCGTCGTAGAATGGTAAAAACATATGTTCCTGATCAGTTGCTAGATGAAGGGTTTATTAAGTCATTTTTACCTTCTATTACGGAAGATGTGGCAAAGGGACGGGTTGTCACTAAAGAGCAAGTCATTGCTTGTGCGCAATATTTAGACTTGATCTATACTCAGTCTGGCATGCTCTACGACAAAATCCTTAATGCTCCTAGACCAGAGTTTTCCATTCCTCCTCCTAAATCAAACAACGACTCTCATGCCAGCGATGGCGTGATAGGAACGACTAGCACGAAAACCATAAAGGCTACATCAAAGAAAGCTCATACAGTTTCCAGTCAAAATGCAAATGAAGAACTTCTCACCTTGAAGATGCCATGTCGACTGACAAATGCAAAGAATCGAAGCAACCAGGAGGCAAGAAGAAAAATAAAGGGAAAAATAAGAAACAGGAGGAGTCGTCTCCTGAAAAATCTTCTGTAAACCCTTCTAGGGAAAGGAAACCAAGTCAGCCATGCTTTATATGCGATGAGGATTATTGGATGAAAGATTTTCCACATAAAGCTGAGCTTAGAAAATTCTTCAAGAGTTCAAAAACCTCAGCGGTATTGACTGATCCGTTTCCAAACCCAGGAACCAATCTGATTGCTAGTGATAATGCTTCCCCATCCCAAGTGCTTATATTGTCTATTTAAAAACAACAAAATGATGTTTTGATACCGACAAGGAATAAAGATTACGGGAATCCACAGGTGTCGAACAACAAGGCTAATGATCAACCTAGTAGTTCGACAACAACTTTGACCGAAGTTGTGCCACCCATCATTCCTGAGCTAACAATAAAGCCGCTAAATGGAGTAGTACACAAATCGACATTTAATCCTCGTGCCAGAGCAACACATAATTATAATATAGTAGAGGACCTGGCCCAATCATTGTCTACGATGTCGACACTTGAGGTACTACAAAATTACCCCTCCCAGAAGCAGTCTCTATTATCAGCAATAGGTGGGATTGACCCAACGGATTCCAATCTTGTGGCCTTTAATCATAAAGGATATAACCCGCAGTTACCAGCTCAGCTCGCTTTCCTTATTCAAGTGAAAGCACTCAACGAAACTGTTCATCGAACAATTATTGATGAGGGGGCATCTACATGTATTATGTCAATGAGTTGCTGGAAAACTTTAGGCTCACCACCTTGCTGCGATCATCAACGACGTTAAAAGCATTTGATGGACGAACATACACTTCATATGGGATTTTAAGTAACTTGCAAGTCAAACTGGGGGGCAAGACAATAGAAATTGATGTTGAAGTTATCGATGGAAACCTCCATTACAACGTCCTACTGGGAAGTTCCTGGATTTATGCTATGGCTGCTGTTGTGTCGACATAATTTAGAAAGATTGCATTTCCTTTCCAAGGAGGAATTACAATCATCGACCATTAAACATTTCTCCCCACAGTTCACAAGTTACGGGAAGCATTCAGATGATCCATGAAAGCTCTCAGTCACTTCAAAATATCAGTAGGCCTACTAAAAGACCCTACATTGATGGGTACTTTTGCCCTACCGCCTCCAAACAATTTGGCGGAAGAGGCTGCGGTGGGAACCTTCAATATGGTGTCTTGTATTTAGAAGATGTCCGAACACGATGTTAGCATGGATCATCAGCAGGTTTTTCCTGCAAGTCCAATAGAAATATTGTAGCAATCAATGTTTTCGGCATGGGAGGCAAACCCAAATCAACGCTTGATCCGGATTTAAACAGGAACGCAACAAATTACAGAGATAACCATATACACAAATATGCAGCGGAAATAATACTTCATTTCATTAATGGAAAATACTGAAATATGCTTACAATCAGAAATGGAAATAAACTAGCTAGGGCGATGGTAGCTATCTCTGAGAAGAGATGTGTGGGCTACATGCCTCTGAACTGACTTACAATGAGGCTCGAAGGCCTATTTATTGTTGAGAAACAATGAAAAACCCTTAACATTCCAAAACCTAACCCTAGGAGATGAAACGCCAAACTGTGGGCCCCGTTTGGGGGTAAGTTGGTACATCAACTTCCCGGGGTCGTAACTTTAGCATATGATCTCCGTTTGACGCGTACAATAGCTCATTAGAAAGATCTATTCGAGCACTATCATTGTTGGAACGGCAACACTGGCCATGTTCCATGGACCGGTGTTGCCCCTGGAATCCCAAAAAACGTCGTTTAGGGCCTCAAAACGGCTCCGGAAGTTCAGGACCCGAAAAACTGCTAAAAATAGTAAGTTGTGCTACAATTAAGGAAACTGAAAATGCTGAGAAAAACAATGGTGGGGGTCCATGTGGACTTGGCAGGTGGCCACCAATATCCACCTGGATCAACGCTTATCAAGCGTTTGGATAGATAGGTCTAAGGAATATGGTACCTCTTCAGATCCTTGGTTGCATGTACATTCTACAGAAAAAGGAATTGTTCAGTCAATGATGATTGATGGGGCACCATGGGAAGATTACCACCATCATTCCCATCTTCCAGATTACAAAGATTGTTCCAACGACCTTAATCATTCTTCAATTTTTGATTTCCTATCAAATACTGTAAATACAATGGATTCTGAGAGAAACTTGTCCAATATTGAAGAAACTATCGTAATAAATATCTTAACTAAACTAGATGTTGTAGAGAATATTCATGTTAGCAAATCTTGTTCTTCTTTAGAACTAGAAGTATATTATGCTCTCTTTCACGAGTTCAAAGATGTCTTTGCTTGGTCATATGAAGAAATGCCAGGCATTAACTCGAGTATAGTTGAACACGAAATTAATATGTATCCAGATGTCAAACCAATATGGCAACGACTTCGATAGGTGCACCTAAAGAAAGCCACTGCCATCAAGGCAGAAGTCGAAAAACTTCTCCATGCTAGTTTCATTTACCCGGTTCCTCTAACCGATTGGGTATCGAATATTGTTCCTGTAATGAAAAAGCAAGGAATGATTAGAGTGTGCGTCAATTATAGGGATGTAAATCAAGCTTGTCCTAAAGACAACTACCCTACACCCTTCATTGACCAGATAATTGATGAATGCGCCAGATGTGAAATCTTTTCATTTATGGATGGATTTTCCAGGTATAATCAAATAAATATCCACCCACAGGACCAATCAAAGACTGCATTTATTTGTCCGTGGGGCACATTCGCATACTGCAAGCTACCTTTTGGTTTAAAGAACGCAGGGGAAACCTTTTAGAGGGCAATGAATTCTGCCTTCAATGACATCAAAAACATCGTTCAACCGTATCTCGACGATCTTCTGGCTCATTCGCGAAAGCGGACCAATCATCCACAACATTTGAGAGCGATATTTCTATGTTGCCGACACTACAAGATACGACTCAATCTACACAAATGTGTGTTTTGTGTCGCTTCTAGTCATTTACTTGGCTTTGTAGTTTCAAAGGATGGGATTCACCTCGACCCCTGTAAGGTTCAGGTGATCATCGATTTGCCTCCGCCTTCAAATTTTCTTTAGATTCAGAAACTCCAAGGGAAAGCAAACTTTCTAAGGAAGTTCATTCCAAATTACGCCGAACTTGCTAAATGTTATACGTGTCTGTTGAAAAAAGAATTACCCTTCATTTGGGATCAGGTTGCGCAAGCTTCCTTTGATGCTCTAAAGGAATCCATAATAAAAGCGTCATTAATGTATGCTCCTAATTATCAAAAAGACTTTAACCTGTATCTGGCTGTAGTAGATACGACCATAGCAATGGTTTTAGTTCAAGAAGACAATGGAATTGAACATCCTATCTATTATTAAGGTCAAAAATTAAATGATACGGAAAGCAAGTACTCCTATGTTGAAAATCTGCTCTCGTAGCTATTCAAGAGATACAGAGATTTTGACACTATGTCCTCTTTCGAAAAACTACCATTTTGTCAGATTACAACCCCCTGACTTATATCTTGTCACGACAGTTGCTTGGGGGCAAATATTCAAAATGGATAGTGATTTTTCAAGAGTTTGATATGGAATTCATAAAATCCAATTCAAAGAAAGCCCTGGTTTTCGCAGAGTTACTATGTGACTTCCCATCATCGTCCAATGATTCAACATCCAAAGCAACAATCATGGATGAATCTTTGTTTATGATATCTTCAAGTGATCCATGGTATGGACAAATAATCATCTATCTCCAGACCCAAACATATAGGTCTAATACCTCCCACTCAGAGCAACGTTGTACTTGATACCAAGCAAAAGACTACATGATCATTGGTGATATGCTTTACCATCGTGGTATCGATACAGTTCTGCGGAGGTACCTCACTCATGAGGAGGCCAAAAAAGTCCTAAATGATTGTCATTCAAGTGCGTGTGGGGGGAATCAATCTAGTTATGCTATGGCACAAAATATTTTACGAGTAGGATACTTCTGGCCAACAATGTTCAAGGATTGCATAACTGCAGTTCGAAGTTGCCATGCTTGTCAAATCTTCAATCGCAAAACCAGAATACCACCCGCACCTCTGTAGCTAGTAGTTACTGTTGGGCCATTCTCCAAATGGGGCATAGATTTCATGACATGTAACCCCACCTCAGTCAGGGGGCATGGGTATATCATAGTCGCAGTTGACTATTTTACGAAATGGGCCAAGGCGATGCCTACATTAAACAACATTGGCGAAACGACTGCTATTTTCTTTTTCAATCATGTAGTCTCCAGATTCGGTGTTCCACAAGCTACAGTCATAGATCATGGATCGCATTTCCATAATCACATGATGGTTGAGTTAGATATCAAACTAGGACTATCCCACGACAGCTCTACTTCGTATTATCCACAAGCTAATGGGCAAGTTGAGGCAATAAACAAAGTCCTAAAGCGCATGCTGCAAAGGATGATTGGAGTCCATAAACAGAGTTGGCACCTCATCCTGTAGTCAGCCTTGTGGGCATACCAGACATCAGTGAGGAATGCGACCGAGTTTACACCATTTCATCTGGTGTATGGCCTGGAAGCAATATTACCACTTCAATGTGAGATCTTGTCCCTCAAGCTCGCAATCGATCTTCTCCCCGAAACTTCAGAAGAGGAGGCTCGTTTCTTGGAATTAATCCAATTGGATGAAACTTGTTGTGGTGCCACCTTGGCTAACAAAGCACATAAGAAATGAGTCAAGGCGAAGTTTGACAAGAATGTCAAACCCCGTGTCTTCTCAGAAGGTGACCTGGTCTTACTTTATGACCAAGAGTCTGATAAGTTGGGAGCAGGTAAGTTCCAATCTTTATGGATGGGCATATTGTTAAGCATGTATTAGAAAAAGGAGCCTATGAGTTAGTGGATTATGATGGGATTCCACTGTCACAACCCCAAAACAAGTTGTACCTTAAGAGTTACTATTCTTGACTCAGTATAGTAACCTCTTCATATGCTTTTGTTACTTTTTTGTTTTCGCTAAGGGTGATCATTTTGGTTAGGTAATCCATTTTTACATTTGTTGTAGATGTCGAACCTATTGGAATCATTTTTTGGATATGTCGATGAAGCCAGCCGTAGTTCGTGGAACCTATCTTCTGTGGCCTGGGCCATCTTTGATCCAAGTGGTGAGTTAGTGAGTTTCAGAGGGGTATGTATTGGTCGATCAACGAACAACATCATTGAATACAACGAGTTGATAGAGCTCCTCTTTGATGCCATCGCACATGGAATATGTTGACTTGTCATCAGGCTAGGCTCACAACTTGTCATTCTACAGCTCATCGACATCTATTCTGTGCAGAATCCAGCTATCTATCACATGTTCCTAAGGGTCAAGATTTTGGAAAGATAGTTCAATTCTATCCAATATCAACATGTTTCCAGAAACTTAAACAAATTAACAGATTCATTAGCAAATTATGTGTTAGATAGACATTTGCAACATTTATAAAAGAAAAACATTTCATTAATATTTGCATCAAGATCATATAACTTAACCAAAATAAAGCTTCGAAAATAAAAAATATATATAACTATTTATGGTTTATGTTATCACTCAGTTTGTCCCTAGGCTCCTAATAGGGATACGGTCGAGGTAACCACAAACCAATCTTTGGATTGCAAGTTTTGGCCCACCTGCAATCGGAGAGGGCTCTCTCCTTATGATTCAACTTTTGTTGATGATTTTAGGCTAGCTTTCTGGCTTCAAGGGAGTGTTGTTTGTGATTGGATGGAAGGTAGGATTCTCGAACAAAGAGGCAAGGTAAAGTGTGATAAGTTTCGAACCATTGGGCATGGAGTCACAGATTTAGGCTTGCGAGCGTTTTCTTGGTCACAAGGGGATACGGAGCGGGATAGCCACTCATGATACAATTATCGGTCTGCTGAAAGTATGGAATGAACATCAGGGATGAAAGGCAAAGGAGAATAATTTCATCATGCTGAAAAAGAGGAGAAATGGATGTATGGGATCCAGGAGCAATTAAGAATTCCTAAACATGCACTCGTATGTGAAAGAAACAACGTAAACAAGATCATTTAAGTATACATGCTCATAACTATTTCTGAGGAAAACATCGAGAAACGCAGAAATTGAACTTAAGGTGTACTGAAACAAATCTTAAGCTATTCTTTTTTTCTGCAATTTCGAAGGCGAAACGGTGGTAAAAAACATAAAAGTAATCAGAGGAGAGAAACACTTATTGAATCATGTAGAAGCACAGGAATTTCGTAATCATTCCTTGGCCAAGAGAAAACATCAAGTAGTTTCGCAATCCATGCTTTTAGCAATCTTTGATTATGGAAATTATGACGGTTACAGTGCGAGTCCCTGTTTGGAGAAAATGCTGGAAAGGAAAACTAACCAACTACTACTACCATCCAACCAACCCCTCACAACATTGTTCAGGGTGGTATTTATAAGAAAAATATCAGAAAGACATCATTACAACCGACCTAAACAGGTCTGCTAGAAGACTCTTTAAAAATATAAGCATCGCTGGAATTAAATGCAAGTAAATCTTTTTGGCTGCGCTAGGGGCAGCTGAATCAGAAAAGGTGACAATGTGGCCCTTGGGGGCTAGATGCGGTGCTGCTGGAATGATTGTGCTTTGGGAATTGCAGTTCTTCTCTGGTGTGAGTTAAATGTGCAATAATTATGATTTGAGAGCTTCAAGTGGCTTCGCCCTCTTTCTATGAATCTGCTGGAAGGTATTAAATGTTCTCCT
>APFE030594953.1:191452-219237 GCA_000404065.3 Pinus taeda | reverse complement strand
TTGGTACATCAACTTCCCGGGGTCGTAACTTTGGCATACGATCTCCGTTTGACGCGTACAATAGCTCTTTAGAAAGATCTATCTGAGCACTACCACTTTGGGTAGGCAACATCGATTGATGGACCCATATTGCCCCAGATTTCCCAAAAAATGTCGTTTAGGGCCTCAAAACGGCTCTGGAAGTTCAGGACCCGAAAAACTGCTAAAAATAGTAAACTGTGCTACAATTTAGGAAACTAAAAAGACTGAAAAAGACAGTTGTGGGGGTCCAAATGGGATAGGTGGGTGGCCACCAACATCCACCTGGATCATGAGTTGTAGTGCAACATTGACCAACACGATGCAACATGATGAGAGGAGGTGCAGTGCGGATGCAGTGCTGGGAGATAGGACCAGCAACAACATGGATGTAGCAGCAGGAATCAGTGTGATTGATGTTGTCAGAGATCAAAGTGGCAGAGGCTAGAGCAGCTAGATACTGAAGAGCACAAAGGTGCAGAGTTTTTAGTCGACAGAGGCAATAACAGTCAGAGACTTTGATGATAGAGGTATCATTCTAATTCAGGTTGGATATTTTTTTTTTGTTTCTAGAGTTGTTGGAGCAACAATACTAGGGAGAAGTGTTGCATGACATTCCAAAGGTTCGGGATCGGGTTCGAGTTGAATGCCTTTCTTGTTGAGAGGGAGTGTTGAAAATGCAACAAGAAATGCTATAAATAGCATTTGAGGTACTAATGTTGGAAATAGCAACAAGGAATGATAAAATAGAAATGCTATAAATAGATTTTCGGGATAGATTCCAATTTTAGTTAGTCCCTGAACTAAAATTGAGAATTAAAATTCGAATTTTATCTTAGCAGCTGTTTGAAAAATAATTAATTAATTCATCTTGAGTTAATTAGTTGGAGAAAATCAAACATGAAGTCTATGTGAAGACATGCAACAGTTTTCCCTTTGATTGAGGAAGTTATCCCTTAATTAAAGTGATCAGGGTGAGTTGTACTTTGAATTGTCATTAGTTAGCTCAGTTAACTGAGTTAAGTCCAGTTAGATTAGTTCCAACAGTTTGTGGAACTGATTGTGAGTTCAGTTAGTCAATGCATGCATACGTGTAACTACTGCACTTTAGATAACTGAATATTCTCTCATAAATAACTCATGCATGTCAGTTCATTCAGAGACCTAGTTGAGATCAGAGGAAGGGATAGTGTACTATCAATTGGAGGAATTTTCCTATATAGGAAACTCATCCATGCAGAAGGAATCATCTCCTTCAGGATTGCGTAGTTATTTTTGAGTTTGGTGAGTTGTGTGAGAGGTGAATTCACACAGGTGGCAACATTGGACCCCAGGAGAAACTGTGCAAGGAAATAGGAGGCTTGGAGGATTGGAGGAAGGCATATGTTGTGTCTATTCAGTCTATGAGCTGTATTGAGGGATTGTACTGAGAGCTAGATAGCTTGTGAGCTAAAGCTTTGTGTAATCCATACATATTTCCACTTGTATGACAATACATAGATCGGGGTTTTTAGCTGAGGCTTTCCCCAGAGTATTCTTCTGTGTTCATGTGTGATTGATTTCTCATTATCTGTTATATGTGTTCTATTTAATCTTGCTCAAAATTGATTAAGATTCCGCAAGTTTGTTTGTAGAAGTAGATAAAGTATTTTGCTTTAGTATATTGCATTATTAGGTGATTTACAGTGGGAATTTCTACAAAAAAAGTGTGATATCTAAATACTCTAATTGATGTTTATTACATAGTTAACTATTATATATATGTACGTGTTAATGCTATAGGAATGGGTTAGTCTTGTAATCACTTAACACATGGTTGTGCTAGTACTAACTTAACATAGAATCGATTCTTTCCATTACTATTATAATCTCTAGGTGTAATAGTTTTATGAGAAAACAAAGGTTTGATAGTCGATGAATTTTAACTAATAATCTCATTACTCACATAACTTTAAACAAGTGCTACAAGTTAGTGTAGTCCTTGCCATTGAAAATAGGATTATGTTGCTAGAAAATTTGCATATAGAAGTTTGTAGCCTGATACATTAAAGCATATAATGAAATATTTAAACTAATATTAATATAATATGGAGAAGATTAATATATATTTTTCATATCTATAAGAAAATAGAAAATGATTATTCTATGAAATTGTTTTATAAAACACAAGCGTATTCATAATTATATGACAAAGTTTGACAAATTATATTTTCCCAAAAAAAAAAAAAACTTGTAATTCAATTACGAAGTAGTAACTTTGCTAGGAGTTGTTCAAATCATGTTCACATTATGTGCATATGCAACTAAATGGATGTCACATCTTATAAATTGGAATTACAAATTGTTTAGTACAATGCAAATTACATAGTGTTGGTCAATTTGACATGACACTTAACATGATGTTGGAGTTTTGTTGAGACTAATAATGTGAAAGTTGTGAGGAATTTTTCTTGGGTTTCTTTTGGCCTAAGCATTCAAGCATTGACCATCTCATAACTTGTCATTGATGTTTTGAAGAAGATATGAAGAAATAATATCTATTAATGCTTATTTGGTTTATTTAAAAATGATCATACCATGTCTAATAACTTTGAAAAATAATAGTGAAAGTAGGAATTCAAGTAGAGTGGAGAAGAGCTAATTTCCAATTATATGAAAAGTTGATTGTAAAATTGAGGATTTCAATAAATGATGAAATTAGAAGGACTAGTCAAAATCAAGAGTAAAATAGAAAAATGAAATAAGAATGTATCCTTTGTTTGACTTATATATAAATTAGTTATAAAAATTAATCATAAAGAATAAATGAAGTATACATATAAAAAGTCATGCTTTGTTATTGTTAATTTACATGGATGATGTTGTGTTATTAGCAAATTATAAAGATACTTGTGATAAAATTATAATCATTTCATATAATAGTGACATTTTCTTCTTAGTAACCACAACAATTTTATATGGTTGTTGTTTGAGCTACAAAGTTAGTTAAAGAATAGAGGAGCATGTCCAATGCTCCTTTCGTCCTTCGCTGCCTCCTAGGATAGCCTCGGACAACCCAATCTCCATCACTTCTGATGACTAGCATGGATACATGTGTTTTGTATGTTTTGTATGTTTATTAGATCCTATGGCCTCTTAAGTTGTGGACTGTGTCTCTTTATGTTTTTATGTTTCACTATCATCTGCTTTTAGTGGTAATCAACAAACCTGGTCGAGGTGAGACTACCTGCATTTTTATTTTGATGTACCTTTTTTTGGAACCATGAATAAAATATTGACTTACAAAACACACACCACACACACACAAATCAGTATATATTTTATTCTCTATACAAGTTTGATTGAAAAGAACAATATCAATTCTAACAAGCATAAAATGTAATGAAAAAATAAAATCCTTAGTCAAGTTGATTTAAATTGAAGCTATATAAAACAGACACGATGTTGATGCATGCAAGAATGAAAGTTTTGACGTTTAAATTTTTGGAACTTAATTATTAGTGTTCGATGTTCGTATTCAAGAGTGACTTCTAATAACATAGTTCAAAGAATTTTGATGGCATAAATGTATATATCCTCTTTTTTTTATGACCATGTTTGAATCCACTCTTACCCATTTTCAAGCACAAGATCACCAAAATTAATTTAATTTTAGAGAAGTTTTATTTGGAATTAGATTTATTTACAGAATGAGAAAATATCTTAAAAAAGATGGAACTAATGGAACTAGTGTTTAATGTGATAACAAAATGAAACCCACATGCCCTATATAAAACCAGTAAATCAACATATTTTCCATTGTCCTAGCACTTTACATAAATATGAACAACAACAAAATATTAGCTACTTTTATTACATTAAATACAATAGCGTAGTCTAAAAAACCCACAAATTAGCCCTAAAAATACTGGAAATTCCGATAAGATTATGATAAAATTTGGCATAATTTTTTGAAAATTTTGGTTACAACTGTCAAAATTTGGGATTTGGGTGCCTCAGGGGTTCTTGATGGTGCTGAATCCATTTCCACCATAAAAAAATGATTCAAACACTCCAACATTCTATTTTTTTGAAAAAAAATCAGATTCCAACAAGAAAATTGTCGTCTGGGTGAATTTGTGGCGTTGGTAGACAATGCCAAATACAATTATTTCATAAATGTAAGAAAAGAGCAGTTACAACATAATTACAAAAACTTCAACCTACATCCCTACAGAAACAAATTATTTACCAAACCACTAAAACAAATTTAATTTATTTTATTTATTTATTTATTTATTATTTATTTTTTTTTATTTTTATTTGTTTATAATTATTTATTTATTATTTTTAATTTTTTAATTTTTAAAATTTTAATTTATTATTAATTTTAAATTTTTAAACTTATTATTATTATTATTTTTTGTAATAAATAATTATAATAGAAAAATAAAATAAAATTGTATTATTTATTAATTATTTCATTCTTTGTATAAATAAAATTAAACTCCATTTGAAATTTTAAGTAAAAAAAAATTATAACTCCATGATATTAATCCAAATATCAATGCAAGACACCAATAGCCATAACTTTATCATGTAACAACGCTAAAGATTATTGATTGGTAAGTGCAAAAATTGAATTACATGTATAATTATATTTTGCACAAATAAGATTTTTCAGAGATCATGACAATAATGGTTTGACAACATATTGATACACAATATACAATCAAATGTTTGATAGTTTGAAATGTGCCATAAACTAGATTTTTCAAATTGTATTCCATATAAAAGAAAGAAATAGGAAAGAGTCAAGTAAAAAGAATATTACCTGTAAGAGCAACAGGTAGAAGACTACAACAAAGTTGTAGGATTAGCAGCCCCATAACCAAAAGTTTAGGCAACTCACTAATTTTCAAATTTACAAGAATTTATATGTTCGGATGGAAGCCTTGTTGAATTCTTTTGCAGTATGGTACAATTTTGAATGCATTTATGTACTAAAAAAATTAGGCTGAGAACTCGAGTACAATTGCAAGCTTGATTTCTAAATTATGCGCCTACTTGAAGCCGATTAAAGGTCAGTGACAAAATCCAATGCTACAAAATGATAACTATCCATATAAACTAACACAAGGAACTAAAAAACAATCATATTAACGAAGCTCTGTACCTAGTATTAATTTCATTAAAATTTAGGTAATATGATTATAATTTTTTTAAATATAATTTTAGTTTAGTTTTAAATGTGGTTTATTTATTATTTTAGTTTTATTTTAATTACTTTTAATTTTTAGTTTATTTTTGTTATTTCATTTTTTAAAATAATTTAGTTTAGTATAGAAGAAAGTCTTTTGGATTGATCACATAGTTAGGATTTGGTCGACATTTCGAACCTTGTCCTAAGGATGAACCACATTAGTTGGTTCGAAACGTTGACCAAATCCTAACTATGTGATTAATTCGAAAGACTTTCTTCTACATTATGGATCACATAAGTCTTAGATCTAACAATTTAGTTTAGTTTAACTTCATAACTTTATTTTGATTCTTAATTAATATATTTTTATCTTATTACATCTTAGTTTGTAATTTAGTTTGAATGATCGATTTTTTTACCTTATTTTTAGTTTGGTTTTATTATTAATTTCTTTCAATTTTGGTTACTAACAATTGCCTCTAAAGGTGAAAAGGTACACCAAAGGAATGAAACATTTGGAAGGTCATGTTGCCATGAATAGAGCTCACCAAATAGTTAAAAAAAATTAAGAAATAATTGACACAAGGATATACTAGTAGCATGGAAGTTTCATAAGACATTCTAGTTCATTTTCTTTCACCATTTCAAGCATGGAATTTATACAGAAAAAGAAAATCTCCATAATTAGTCTTGAAAACCTATATATACAAGCATTTACCCACTTCAACTAAAAAGTAGACAAGTTACAAAATCATGGTGTCAATTTATACCACTCCCTACAAATCCCTCCTTTAGTGAACACTTGGGAATGGGTGGTTCGGGATTGAGATGTTTGGCTACCTACCTCATTCTTATCATTACCATCCATACAATTTATGAGGAGAATATACATGCACATGCACTAGAAAATCACACAACATCTACTTGTCTAAGTTCCACTAGATTGAGAGTAGGAGTGCCTTGGTAGAAGAATATACATGCACATTCACTATAAAATCACACAATATCTCCCTATTCAAGTTCCACTAGATTGAGAGTAGGAGTGCCTTGGAAGAAACTCCATTGGATTTTGCATGAAGGAATTTGAAAAGGCAATAGAAAAACTCAAATGTATGGTTGAGTATATCACATTTGGGAAGGGAGTTACTACACCACCAAGCTACGATGAATTCATTCACCTACTTGTGGATAAGGTATGTGTATTCATGTTGTTTTCAGTGACAAAAATATAATTTATCATATTTTTCTTATAATTTTGCCTTCATTTCAAGAACTTGATGCAGCTATAGGATAAATGATCATCACAACAAAATGATCCCAGAAAATAGAGTTTACACAACCTTTCTTAGACTCAAGTTTGGTGGCAGTAATCCATTTGAAAGATGAAAATTTCTTTTGTCCGATTTGCCTTGATTTCTATGAAGCCTTTCACTACTCAATTGTGGCTTATAATAGTCACGTTCTTCATTTGTGAGTCCTTGGAAGTATTTTTTTGAAGATCCAAAAGAATCCACCCATCTGAGTGGACATAGCTAGCAACTAATTTGTAAAAGTATTAATGTAAGAAACAACTTTGGGCATTCTCTATTCAAGTGCCTTTAGAGATTAAACATACAATTACAAAATTGCTTCATGTAACACTCCAAATTTTTTTTCAATATGAATTAGCGTAATCGAAGAACTTTTCTAAACTTGAAAAGATGAGCACAACTACATCTGTATCATACAGGATGGACAGTTCTTTGGTCTTCTTAAATGGATCCGCTCTTCGTTTGAAGAAGGTGGCTTGCCTGCTCTTTTCTATCCTTTTGATCTTTATTTTTTGTCTTCCCATCGCTTTCATCGTATACATCCACCTAAGAATTATTGATAATTAAATTAAAATTATATTTTCATTTAAGAAAAAACCTTACTAAGATACTTTTATTTGTATGTTTGTGCGTGATGAAATTCACTGTCTCTTTAATTTAAAAAAGTGTATATACTTTTCCTAAGGAGTATATATTAAGATGGGTTGTCCTTATCCTTTGATAAACCAGAAGAGACACAAATATCAATTTTACCCATAACCAAATAAAACTTTACTAATTTCCATCTTAAAAAACATATGCATACCTTACCTTTCAAAATTACATATAATCTCAAAATATATAAAATCATTATACCTTATGAATTATCGATTGAATCTAACTGAAGCGATGTACCAAATACAAAAGAAAAATTACAAATACAATGGTGGGCTCAAACTCCATGTTGTATTATGTGTGTAAACGGAGTGTATTATTATGTAAAACGACCTTTGATAGTTTATAGATTGTTATATTTGACAATAAGATCGTCTCAAAATATATAAAATCATTATACCTTATGAATTATCAATTGAATCTAACTGAATCGATGTACCAAACACAAAAGAAAATTTACAAATAAAATGGTGGGCTCAAACTCCATGCTGTATTATGTGTGTAAACCGAGTGTATTATTATTTAAAACGGCCTTAGATAGTTGATAGATCGTTATATTTGACCATAAGATTGTCTTCGATAATAATAGATATAAGAAAATATTGCATTCAACTCTAGTTTATGAAATTTTACAAATGCAACTAAAAAGAAGCCGAGATTACTACACCATTATGACTTAACCCATGGCTATTTCACTCCCAAAAAATAATCCACTAGAGGTGAGATTTACATATCAGATAAGACAATAAAAAATATTTCTTTGCTAGTGACCCATAGTGGTAGAGGAAATTCGAAAAATGTTTAGAGATTATCCAAACGGAGGTTATATGGCTGAGGAGAAGGTGTTGAGAAGTCGCTAAACTATATGACCTAACATTTAGATTTGATCTAACATAATCAAAATGTTTATAATACTAACAATCTTATCCTTCCATTTACACCGCAGAAACTCCCTTGACGATCTCCAAAACTTTCTCCTTTGTGCTTGCAACTTTAGCTATACAATCTTCATTTTGAGGCTTCATTCACCATCTGCATTTTCTTTCTAATATGTGGAGTAATTGAACTTCATCTGGTCTTACCAATCTAATTATTACTACTGCAGACTCTGGAATGGATAATATCTTGATCATCTTATTCAATTTTTGTGAAGTTTTCAAGAATGTCATCCATTGAAGACCTCCATGAATGAAAATTAATCTCATAATTATGCATACCCTACACCGATCTTGCTGATATGCAACTTGACCTTGAATTTGTCAACGCTACAACACCATTCCCAGCTGATATCTCCTATTTTACAAAGAGCTTCTCCAACACAAGAGATGTGAAGGCTACTTGTCTACTCTCATGTGATGCACCATTGGAGTTAAGCAACTCACACAACTCCTTTGTAGATATTTCAAATGTTGATCCATAAATTTTTGTGGATATTCCACTGGATAGTTCGTCTCAACATATCTAATAATAATATATTAAAATATTGAAATTTAACACTATTACAATTTTATTAAAATCATAGATTTTTAGATTTAACTATAATTAGTGCATGCATGCGAATGGAGATTATGCAGAAAAGTAGAGAACGAAAAAATATGCTCATGAACACACATAGGACACAAGATATTCTCTCTAGGAAAAATTTTCGGGAGAAAACCCAGCTGGAAGGTGAGGTCGCTTCACTCTCTTTCTCTGTCTGGAAAATAAAGCTATAGGTACAAAGAAGTAATGCATGTGGCCTGTGGGATGCTACAATGCACAGATCCTCTCTATGTGCTCTAGCTCCAATCTCTCCTGGTTATATTCTCTCAAACTATGGAACAAAATTCTCTTGAAAGAATGGAATACCTATTCCTCCTAGTGGTCGGTTATAACACAACCCAATAACTTACTAGTGGTTAACTTTGAATATATCAACTCTTAACTAGAGTTATAATATATACTCTTCTAGAACCCGGATGCGGGTGTTAATGTTTGATATGAAGTGTCATTACACCCCACGCTCCGTCCACATGTCTTCACGTTCACGACAAATGGAAACCATGGGCATCGGGCTGGCTTCGGGTTCCAGTACTTCCAGGTGCATTAAAAGCCCTTCAATATAGGGGCAATTCCAAGGAGCTGCAGACATTGCGTTTATCATGGCGCAAACATTCCTCTGCTCAGTTATGCGGGTTGGCACAGGCTTTGATAGTTTGGTGGTTCAGGGCAATGTGAAGCCAGGAAGTTCTGCAACAAATTCACCCATCCTCGCAGACATTCCTCGCCCAATCTTCACGGGGATTGTGAACCAGACGAAGGTGCAGGTGATAATCCGGCAGCAGACTCTTCACGACAATCTCTCCTACGGCATTTGCGACAACAGAAGTAGTTGCAGACTGGGTAAGCTTGGTTCGCGTAGCGTTGCAGAGGTTATTACGCTCATAATGGCTCCTCGAGCTGGTCACAAGGTGCCTCGCAGGGGTGGTCATTCCAGTCAGACGAGTGGCACTAGACACAGCGGACCTCCCAGTCCGAAGCGAATTTCACCTTTAGCGTGTGCTTCGCCTCCCTCAGGTGCCTCGACGCATTCAGGTGATTTAGCCAACACAGTTCAGATAGCAACTTTTCGCTACCGCCGCCGGATGACCAAGCCAGTGGTTAAAGCTAGCATCACTGTTATCTTTGATGAGGAGGATGAAGAGGAGGAGAATTGCAAAAATGATCTGGGAGAAAAGACGCCCATCACCTCAGACAATTCCTCCAAGTCCAAGGATAACTCTTATAATCCAGAGGTACAGAGCAGAATTGAGGAGGATAGCTCTGTAGGTTACTCGGCAGAGCAGGAGGAAGCCTTAAAAGAACTCAGCAGTCTCAAGCGGAAAGACCCAATGGATTCTGCTGAGGGAACTCTGGCGGCTCATATGGATTCTCATTGTAGCAAGGTTACCCCCACTCAGAGCGGTTTCAAGAATGCGGAAGAGGAGGACTCTTTTGATTATGCCTTGTACCTCAAGCTGCCTCCTGGTTATGACAGTATCGAGGACATTCCAGAAGGAGTGGAAGTAACTTGGGAGCGAAACCCGGTTCAGGAAGCTGCAGACCGGAAGAAGAGGGCAATGGAACGCGAAGCTGAGGCGAAGAAAACTCACAGCAAATGACTACAGAAGATTCTGGGGTAAGCCTGCCCTCAGGCGAACCTCATTCTTTTTTGTCTTTTTGTTATGTCTAGGCTTGTTGGAATGCCGTCTCTGAAGTTTAGCTGCCTTGGGCACTCGGTCTATTGTAACAGATCTCGGGGTCTGGTCTCTCTAGATGTTTTTGTCTGTCTCAGTCAAGTTTGATATGTCCAGGTTGGACCAGTTCCAGTTCAAAACATTCTTTTTTGGTTTTTTGTATTCTCTGGCTTTTGCAAGCAGAAATACCAGTTGTAATGAGAAAAGACATGACAGAGAGCTGAACTATAGCTCTCAGAGGTGTATACCTCTTGTAAATATTTTTATCCTTTTTTAATACAATAGTTTAGTCTTTACACAACAAGAAAAATATATATATACTCTTCTAGAGTATTTTACATCATAATCATGTGGCTAGCCCCTTTTCCATGAATAATGGGGGCTAACGCGACATCCTCTTGAACTATAGGTGTGGAAACAGGAATGTCAACTTCTGAGCGGCATACTTTTTTGCATACAGACTCTGATTGATGTGCTTCTTGCGTCGTTGGAAATATATATGTGTGTGTAGAATAAAATGAAATGGTGCAACACTCAAGTGGAAAAATTTTACCCCCCAAAAACGCCATTTGATGCCTCAAAATTCTCCTGGAAGGTTTTAGACCCTGTTTTGCCAAATTGGGTCCCATCGGTAAAAATGGTTCTGTGAGCTGATTCCTCCACTTTTTCGACTCCAAATGCATTGAGATGGATGAAAAATAATATAATGATCCAATCTGGATCACACCTGGGAGGCTTTTGGTCCCCAAAACCTTTTATTGAATGAGGTGAGGAAATTTTTCCTCCACCTTCTCTCTAGTGTACCATTTAGCTTTTCTTGGAAGTTGTCCCTTCAACCCAATCTGCCAAAGGTCATGTTGCCCCTGCCTTATAGTTCTAGACCTCTTTTGGGAAATTGTATCTTCTATCAACTTTGCTTGAAAATTTTGTGCCAAATCCTCCACAGAAGGTAGGACTTGTTCCTCTTCCTGATCTAGCATGGAAGGCTCATAGAGTTTCAAATTATCTACATTCACAACTAAGTAAATACACATATATGGTGGTAAACTAAGTTGATAAGAATTATCGCCCACCTTTTCTAGTATCTCAAAGGGACCATACCTTAGAGCCTTTATTTTCTTACTAGGTCCCTGTAGCCTCTACTTATTCAACTATAGCCATACTTTGTCTCCCACCTTGAATGATTTCTTTGTTCTATATTGATCATGTCTAGCCTTATACTTCTATTGTGACTTCTACAATGTTTCATGTACCTCTAAATTGATCCACCTCATATTCTCTATAAAAATTTCAGCCCTCAAAGCATCTCCTGTAAGATCTTCCCTCACTCCTCCCTGCTTCCCATATGCAATATCCAAAGGTGAAGGAGGAAAATATCCAAAAAAAGTTTCAAATAGGGACTATCTTGTAGAAGTGTGGACTGCCCTATTGTAAAAATGATGTATATATACCAGATTTTCATCCCAAGTCTTTGAATGTTTCTGGTGTTATCGCCTCAGAGGATGCACCAAAGTCTTGTTGACTACTTCTGTCTACCCATCTGTCTTTGGGTGGAATGTTGTAGATCTCTTCAAATTTGTGTCCATCTTCTCCCACAATGTAGTCCAGAATGCACTAAGAAATCTTGTATCCCTATCTGAAATGATGCTCCTTGGTATCCCAAAGTGCACCTAGACCTCCAAAGAACAAGTTTGTTACTTCTTGCTCGCTGATGGTATTTTTACAAGGCATTGAAGCACACATCTTTATGAACCTATCAACTACCAAGAACAGGTATTCATGTCCCTTCTTGGTTGTCGGTAAGCCTCCCACAAAGTCCATGGAAATTCTTTCCCAAGGATGAGTGGGTACATGTAAGGGATGATATAGAACTTGTTTCTTGTTACTAGGCTTGTTGATACAACAAAGCATGCATCCTCTTATGAACCTAGCTACCCGCTCTTACACCTTGGGCTAATACACATACCTATGCAAGTTAGCCACAATCTTTCCTACACCAAAGTGCCCTGCAACCTTGGAGGTGTGAGCCTCTCTAATCAACTGCAATCACTCACCTTTAGGAACACGTAGCTTATTCGACCTGTAGAGTAACACATCCTGGAGATGGTATTCAATGGTGTTGTCGCCAATGTGCACATGACTTTGATTGTGCAATTGTTGATACACCTCCTTGAATTCCTCATCCTTTGAATATGCCTCTTTGCATGCATCATGGTTGAATGGCTCCATGTGCATAATATAACAAGCCCTGGTTAAAATTTCATTTAATAAAAATTAATAAAGGAAAAATAAGACCACGGTTAAGGGACACATATTCCAAGCTGAATGTTGGGCAAGACATGCTAGTGTGGGTGTTCATTTTAGTTTATCATGGCTAAGGAAATTGGCAAAGGCAAAAGATAAGGCATTAAAAAGGGAAAAAAGGTATTTTGGCACGTTTATTTATGAAAATAAAGGAAAATAGGAGAAAAGGAAGGTGAAAGGTCACAGGTTGCATGTGAGGAGGAAATTGAAGGAAAATAATGGAAAATGAAGAAACTAGAGGCCTCATTGATAAAAAGGCTTCTAAGGATTAGTTGGCAAGCTTTTGGTCAGTGTTAAGTTTTTTCTCAAGTTTTGCTTTGGAGTAAGGAAGGTAAAAGCAAGCAAAGGAAGGACAAGGAAAGGAAAGGAAGGAAAATATCAAGCAAGGATGAGCAGGATCAAGCAACTTCAGTAGGAATAATTGCAGGTGACATATTGCATGTGTGATTTCCTAGATGGTTTTGACATGTGTTGAACCTCAGAATTACCCTCTCCTTGACAGCTTTTCTCACTTCTTTCCCTTTCTTTTCCATAAGACTACAGATCCCAATCAATGATAAATGATAGGTTTTGTCTTAAAGAGGGCATTAAATGATTGACATGTTATATTTTTATGTTTTTGCTATTTGAATAAATTTTTGCAAATTAGCTACGGAACGTAGCCTATTCTGTAGCTAAATATGTATTCCATAGCTACTTCCATGGTCTGGCAGGTTCCAGGTGT
This sequence comes from Pinus taeda, assembly GCA_000404065.3. Lineage (NCBI taxonomy): Eukaryota > Viridiplantae > Streptophyta > Pinopsida > Pinales > Pinaceae > Pinus > Pinus taeda. The sequence goes on along the minus strand of APFE030594953.1, from coordinate 205,830 downwards.
CAAATGAAGAATCTGGCCACATGGGCATCTCTAGAATCGCCTCCAGATGGATTCTAGCCTATTCAGTCAGCCCAGATCGACAAGAAAGCAAGCTCAAGATCGTAGTCAAAGGTGGAGTCAAACATATGATACCCGGAAGCAATAGGACTCTTTTTTTTCTCTTTCGTGGTTAATCAATAAATATAACAGTTCTGTTGCAAGCATTAACTCAGATCAGCCATGTGTGTTAACGGTTCTATTGCAAACATCTTGCTCGAATTTAAGTCACCAGTAGCTGATCAGACGTTTACACAGTTATGTTATAATATGTATGGGCAACCTGTAGCTAGTTTTCCTCAAAGACAGTTGTGATTATTTCCTTTTGGATACAGGTTGTATAGAACCGAGAAGGGTTTGAAGAATTTTATGTATTAAGTTCAAACTTCCAACTCTATATTTTTGGACTTCGTTCTTTTCTATAATGTAAGTCATGTGTTGACGAATGATCATTTAAGAGAGCATTTTCAATTAGTTAGCAGCTCAACCTAGTCAGTTGCAGAGGGCCCCTGCACTGAAGGATGTTTTCTTTCCATTCTTTTTATGTTTAGTTTTAATTTCATTATTTTCTTTTAGCAGTATTTCTAACTGAGGTTGATTTATTTTAGTTTTGATCAATAGCATAATGTTAGAATTCAATTGTGCAGTCTCATTCTTCCAACACATTTCATGAAAGGAAACGATTTTGTTTCTAAACAGAGTAAGGTTGAAGTAATGAGAACGCACTATTGTCTAGCTTACTCACTGTTTTGTTATTTATTTTCTAGGACAAATTTGTCAATCCACTGTGTTAATGAATGTTTTTTTATCACCATTCCAAGTTGATACTCATCCTAAACTAAATGGTTAAACATTCACTTCACATAATGGTTGAAACCAATCAGTTACCTTTTGCATGTTTCATTTAGTTCTCTAGATCATAAAGTACAGAAAGTTGCTTGTATCCCATCTCAAGAAGGTTATATTTCAAAATTGAAGGTTAGAGTAACTAGAAGTACTTTAGTTGATTTCATTCTTTGTATTTATTTCAACATGCATTACAACTTCACCCTTAATTCTAAGAGATAGATTCATGAATTAGGATCAATAATGAGATAGGATAGATGCTCTGTTTTTCCTTTCTCTAAATTAGATTTTGACTAGCTTCAGCTCTTGGTTCACCTTTAGGAAGTTTAGATCCACTTAAATTTCTCACAGTTCAGATTGTACATCATTAGGAATCAAAGAACAAAAACCCCAAAAGAATATAAAAATACAAAACAACGAAGTAAGAAGGGTTAACTAAGCACATATAGTGCACTACACTTCATCAACTTACAAACCTCGGTTGATAGTTTATGCAAACAATTTAGGACACTAAATTGACTAAGCATTTTGGGCCATTTCCGGGGAAGTGTAAATTAGGTAACCTTATATCTTACATTAAAAAAAATAAAAAATTATATGCATAGAGAAAGAGACTCTAGGGGTAGATTTATAGCTAGAGGCAGGAGTTCCATTCCTACAACACCACCTACTCCACCAAGACTAAGAAGAGATACACCTCCATCTAAAGCTCATACTCCTAGCCATATAACTCCTGAAGTTATAAGGTCAGAAATTCAATCAAGAGGATCTCCTACTTCATCTACTGAGGCAGTCCTAGAGGAGGAAAATATTGGATCTCCAACAGAAGGAGTAGCCTTTTTCGCCTCCACAGGGAAGCATATTTTAGTTGAAGAATTAATAATACCTAGTGAGGAAGAAGAAGTAGAACCTCTCTCCCACATACTATTAATAGAGGAACCAAAGGAAGAGAAATTAACCTTGCAGGTTGAATCTTATACTGACTCTGAAGAAACTATAATGACAAAAGAAGGAGAGGATGGAGAATTCACACTATTTGGAGGAGGTAGAGGTAGTGGAAATAATGGAGAAGGCAAAGGAAATAATGGAGGAGGTAGAGGAAATAGGGAAATTGATAATTCTTTTGGATTCTCTATAATTGATGAAGAAACAAATGCCATAATGGAAAATATCTCACCTTCTGTCCTCCCAAATTTCCATGGGTTAAAAAGTGAAGATCCTGAAACATTTTTATTTGAGTTTGAAGTCTTGTGCAAAACTTATGATTATTTAGAAGACTCTAAAAACCTTAAGTTGTTTCCTTCAATGTTGAAAGGAGCTGCTTTGAAGTGGTTCATGGGGTTGGTCACTCAGTCCATTAGAACATGGAATGACATGAAGAAAGTATTTTTGGACATGTATTTGGATTATTGCATGCTTACCAATCACAAGGATGAAGTGTTCAAAATGATGCAAAGAGAGGATAAAAATTCAGAGGATTTAATTGAGAGATTCAACTATAACTTGAAAAGAGAAAAGATGGATAACTTAGATGAAGATACCTTAAAATCTCTTCTATTAAAATCCATTAGAGATGAGTGGATAGATATTCTTAACATGATGGGGAAGGGAGATATCTCTCAATTCCCATTAAGTGACATAGGAGAATTATGTGTTCATCTCTCAAGAGGAAAATCCAAAACTGGGAAAGGTCCAAGAGATCCTTCTCTTGTTAGAGTGAATAAATTTGCAACTGGATTAGTGAGTAGGGCATAAATTGGGAATATTCTTGATGAATTCAAAATAGATATTTTGGGGAGCCTTAGTGAGCAAATAGACACCCTTAAGTTACAAAACAAGCAAAAAACAGAGGCTGATGCTTTAGCTATTTTCTGTCCCAAATGCAGAAAAAAACACGCTTTAAGAGCATGCCCTTTGGATGAAAAAATCATAGAGACTTGTGTGATTGTTCAGAAAACCATGAGACCAAGGGTTGTCCTTCAATTCCAGGTCTTAAGGTTGTTTTTCAAGAAGAAACAATTCTAAATTCAACAGAATCTCTTTGCTTTGTCTCTAGAATACATTGGCAGGGGCCACAAAATCAGGAATTTAACAATCAAATGTATCCTCAGCCCCCACCAAATTGGAATTCGTGGCAGCAACCTTGGCCTCAACCTCAATCTCAATCTCAATCTCAACCTTGGGCTCAAGGAATACAAAATAATAATGGAAGATTTTCTCAATATTATCAATATCATCCATTATATCAGAATTATCCTCCCCCACAAATTTTACAACAAAATTAGCAGCCACAACTTCAAAATCAGAATCCTCAACTTTCACTACCATTCCCACAACAAAACCAGCAACCTCAACTTCAAAACCAAAATCCTCAAATCTTACTACCATTTCAGTAGAGACCAAATCAGCTACCTGATCAACCATTACCAAACCCCAACAACAAAAATCCTCAGAATACTGACATGGTGGAAGGACAACAATTTCCAACTTATATGATCACTCCTCTAGATCTCAATGATGTTCAACTAAGATCTGGTAGGATATTAGAAAAGGAAAAGCCTTCTGTAGTTATTCAGGAACAAGACAATTCTGAGGAAGATTCTCTACATCCCAATAAAAGTTTTGAGGGAACATCTCTCCAAAACCAAAATACTGAAAAAGAAAAACAGAAAGAATCAATGAACTCAAATCCTATCATTGAGCAACCAATATCTACTTCTGCACCTCCTTTTCCTGAAAGATTACAAGTTGATAGAGGGGTAGAAAAGCAGATTATGTTGCCTAATTATGATTTTCTAGATGAATTGATTTTTTTTTGTATCAAATCCCTTTGTTACAAGCTGTTAAAGAGATTCCAATTCTAGCTAAAACAATAAAGGAGTTGAGCATAAAGAAACCAGGAAGAAAAACAAAAGAAACAAAAAGAATTCACCTAGTAGGAAAAATAACAGACATAATGATGGGAAAAATTGCCATACAAAAATATGTAGATCCAGGAAGTCCAATTTTGAAAACACATACCAATGGACTTGAAATTCCGAATACATTGATTGATTTAGGAGCAAGAATAAACATCATGAGCAAACAAACCGTGGAACAACTCAAGCTTCCTAATCTTCTTTACACACCTACATTACTGCAATTAGCAGATAGATCTGTAATCAAACCAGATGGTGTGCTAGAAAATATTTTAGTGTCCTTAGATTCTTGGGAATACCCTGTTGACTTTATGATCTTAACCCCTAAGAACAATCTAGGAGGACATCCACTTATATTAGGAAGACCTTGGCTGGCCACAACTGATGCTTTCATTAGCTGTAGATCTAGTGACATGTATATTTATGATGGGAATTCAACTAAGAAATTCACTCTATATCCTCTAGCAAGAACAATCACAAAAGTAGATGATAAAGAATGGATTGATGATGAAAATGACATTTAGCCTCTCTTTACTATTTCAGACATTAGTGAAGATAGTCAAATCTTGAATACAATTCCAAGAAAAATTCCAAGAAAAATCCAATATTGAATATTTGTCATCTAGGCATATGTCTTTTTATTCTATGGAAGAATTTGGTAGCCCTACAATTGAAATATTTCCAGGGAGAACGTTGAACATAAGCAATAACTTGGGGAAATTATAACGAGAAAAGCTAATCAAAACATTACAACAACATTTTGTTGCATATGCATGGGAATATACTGACATGAAAGGAATTAGTCCTAAGACTTGTATACATCACATCTACATTGAGGAAAATTGTAAACCTATCAGACAGCCTCAAAGAAGGATGAATCCAAATCTTAGGGAAATTGTGAAAGAAGAGTTGCAAAAACTGCTGAATGTAAATTTCATTTACCCAATTTCAGACAGCCAGTGGGTTTCTCCTTTAGTGATTGTGCCTAAGAAGAATGGTAAATGGAGGGTATGCATTGATTATCGAGAATTGAATAAAGCTACCCTTAAAGATCATTTTCCTTTTCCCTTTATAGATCAAGTGTTAGATACATTAGTAGGTAAGCAGTATTTCTCATTCTTGGATGGTTTTAGTGGTTATAATCAAATTCAGGTGGCACTTAAAGATCAAGATAAAACCACATTTACTTGTCCATGGGGAACCTATGCCTACGTAGTACTTCCTTTTGGATTATGTAATGCACCTGCAACATTGCAAAGAGCAGTACTAGGAATTTTTTCTGATCTAATACATGATTGTGTAGAGGTATATATGGATGACTTCATAGTCTATGGGAATACATTTGAAGAAGCTTTAGAAAATTTGGGAAAGGTTCTTAAAAGATGTAAGGAAGCAAACCTTTCACTAAGCCATGGAAAATATTTTATGATGTTTACAAAAGGGATTGTTTTAGGACATCACATTTCAGGAGATGGAATTAAAGTTGATAAATCTAAAGTTGAAGTCATCTCTAAATTAACAATTCCAAATTGTCAAAAGGATGTTAGAAGTTTTCTAGGATTTACAGGATACTATAGAAGATTTATAGAAAATTACACTAAAATAGCATCACCACTCTTCAAATTACTCACCAAGGATTGTGAATTCAATTGGAATCCTGATTCCTAGTTAGCATTTGAGACTTTAAAAGAAAAAATTTCTGAAGCACCCATCATGAGAGGTCCAAATTGCAAACTACCTTTTCACATTTCAACAATTGCTTCAGATACAGATCTGGGAGCTGTATTAGGACAAAGATTTGATTTCGCTTCTTCAAATGAAATGCCACTACAAATTTAGGTACTCATTGAACCTTTTGAAAAATGGGCCTTCGATTTTGTTGGACCAATTAATCCCCCATCTAAGAAAAATAAGTAAATATTGGTATGCATTGATTATGTCACTAAATGGGTAGAGGCTAAAGCATTACCTTTTGCTAATGAAAAACCTGTAATTAATTTTCTTTTTGTGGACATCTTCACTCATTTTAGTGTTCCAAGAGAAATTGTGATATATCAAGTATCTCAATTTACATCTAAAATGGTGAAGAGTCTTGTGGAAGATTACAAGATCAAACATAGGAAATCTACTCCCTATCATCCACAGGAAAATGGTCAAGTTGAATCTACAAATAAAATGATTGAAGGAATTCTCACTAAGACTATGCATCTGCATAGAAGAGATTGGGTAGAAGGGCTTCCTGAAGCCTTTTGGGCCTATAGAACTACATGGAGGAACACGAGAGGACATACACCCTATGAACTTGTTTATAGGAAACAATTCCTGTTCCCTATAGAATTTCAAATCAAAACATTCAAGATGGCAGTCGAATTGGGACTCGATTTATTAGAGGCACAGAAACATAGATTGGAGCAACTCAATGAGCTTGATGAAATCAGGCAAGATGTAGTTCAAAGAGCTAGTATAGTTCAACAACAAAGGGATAAATGGCATGATAAATATATCAAGGAGAAGAAGTTTCAAGCAGGAGATTGGGCACTTTTGTTCGATTCAAAATTCAATGATTTTCAAGGGAAGTTTCAGACTCATTGGCCTGGGCCATATGAGATTGAAGAAGTCTTTAATAATGGAGCAGTAAGGATAAGGAAAATAGATGAAAGAAAAATACCTCTTCTTGTGAATGGTCATCGGTTGAAGATACATCAGAAGCCAATTTCAAGAGAGGAGTTCATTAAGATTTTCCAGAATAACTCTGAAATGAAGCTAGTGAAGAAGAATTCTTCTTCTCCACTAACTTAGCCTTTATTTTTCCAAATATATATATATTATATATTATATATATAAAATAAAAGTTGTATGGGTTTGAAAACTAATCATTGATTGGCATACTTATACAAAAAATACAAGGTGAAAATTAGAGAATTTCTGCCATCCTATATTTTCCATTTCCTTTGTGTAATAAGTAGTGACAAAAAGCTACATTCATTTGTAGTTCAGAGTCTGCAAATTCATAGTCTCATTCCATCTCATTCTGTTTTCATTTTATTTTACAGTTCCATTTCATCTCACTGTCATATTTCATTTACATTTTATTTTTATAGTTTTACTCCATCTCACCCTATTTCCCATTTTATTTTACATTTCATTCCATCTCATTGTCATAACCCATTTCCATTTCATTTTTACACTCATATTCCATAGCCATACTTCAATTTTCCTTCTTTTCACATTCTGCAGCTGATTCCATTATGCACCTAATCTGATTCTGCAGCTACAATTTACTTATCAGCTCTGGCACATTTGTACACCTCACAAATAAATCATGAATGCAAGAAATTGAAGAATCCAGTTTTAAAGACCAAACATGCTAAAAGGTACCTACAGATCAATACCAAAAGAGTTATCAAGTAGAAAGGTTAAGTTCTAAAGGTAAAATGCAAAATTTATTTCAAATAACAAGTTAAAAACATAAGGCATGTATAATATGGATAATCGTATGTCTCCTTATGTTGGCTTGTTGGGGCCCGACCCAGGTTCAAAGTTAATTAGCCAAACAAATCCCGGTACTACTGGCCCTTTTGGCAATAGTCCACGACGAAGTAGTATGGGAGGGTGCTAGAACTAGGTTTCCGCACCCTGGAGATGTTTGATGAGTTCGACTGGACCACGGTTTGACCTTGTGCGCAAGTCACTTCGCACACTTTCCCGTACCTCGTAGCCTGATATACTGCTTTCGCGCAACCCTACTCAGAGGTTAAACGCCGTGCTTTTGCTTTATTACCGAAGGTATTACTAGTATTCCGATGTTAGGTCATTCTCTTATCCTATTTGCAAGCTTTAAGTTATACTTAACAACATAAACTATTTATACAAATGCACGCAATAAATAAACAATATATTTGCAAAATATATCAAACATGCATTAGCCTAAGAACAGATACAAAGAATAATGATAAAAATTCTCTTTATTAATTCCTTCCTTGGTTACAGACTCGAATTCGCCCTGCGCACTCAGCTGCAGGGGTGCACGCACTCAGCTGCGGACTACTAGGCCTCTGTGCACTCAGCTATAGAGCCTTTTCCTACTCTATGACCCAAAGACACACTTCACTTAGTTACTTAGACTCTTCCTTCTTTATCTACTTAGAGCCTCGCTCTATTTAGACAATCCCATGGTCTGCGGACCATGGGTAGGTCTATCTCGCTAACATTACATTACAAAATTAGGGCGGACAACCTTGTGACTCTATCATACTTTCGCACCCTGCGCCTGCAATTCGCAGAGATTTACAACAAGATTCGGTCAAAACTTGGGCTTTGAGCCCCAAAACATGTCTTGGGGGGATTCCATGCTTAATAGGCCCCCAACACAAACATCATGACTCGCCCTCGAGTCACTCTGTCAGCGTGGTGATCTTTGCATGGAGTCCCTCCAAGTGTTCTCGAACTGCGCGGAGGTCAGAAACACACTGAGTTGCTGCTTGTTGGTTCTGCTGCATACGTTATTCCGAGACCTCTATGTCAGGAGTGCTTCTCTGCATCTGTGTTGGTATCCCTTGCATTTTTTTATAGTCCCGCGCCTTTGTCTGGATCCTTGGAGTGCGAAGATTATGCTTCCATTGGTTAGTCAGATAGCTGGGCCACCCACGTAGGGCTTCAAGCAGCTGCCATTCGCTTTGCCTGGGAAAGGCTCTCCATTTAGTTTGACTAGCTGTACTGCGCCTCCGTCTATGACCTCCTTAACCACGTATCGTCCCAGCCAATGCATTTTGAACTTTCCCGGGAATTTTTCAAACTTACTGTCATACAACAGCACTAACTCATTTATCTTGAAGGTGTGCAACTTAATATGGTGATTGTGCCAGGCCTTTTCATGTTGATTTTGTACCTGCTGAAGAAACCCAGCTAGGAATCGTTCCTCCTCAAGTTCTTCCAATTGCGTGAGCCTTTCTTCTAGAGCTTCGTGGTCCATCATACTTGTGAGCGCTGCTATGCCCAGACTAGGTACAATATACCCCATTGGCATGACAACTTCTATGCCATAAGATAACCAGAAAGGTGTTTGTCCCGTCAGTTTCTTGCACGTTGTCTTATATACCCATAGTATCGTTGGTACGCACAGGTCCCAGTCAGTCTGTTTCACATTGTGGACCTTGTTCAGTATTTCACATACTTTGTCAAAGGCTTCCACGCAAATAACATTATGCACACTTGGTCTTATCATACTTCCTTGTCATCGTTCACGCCTTATCGGTCGCGTTTCCTATCACGAGGATGGTGTGCGCTCGTGTAGGTTACACACCATATGCCTGTACCCATCCAGAAAGGTGGGCGTGTGGTATGTTTCTTCCACCATACTCGGCTTGTATCCGCATCTGAGGCTTCCCAAATTGTAGGTGCATCATCCTTCTACATTCACGTCAGTCCTCAAAACTCTGTTGGTGCGTACCCCACCACCTTGCGGGCGTAGCGCGCAGTACCCATTTCGGAGCATCGAACCGTTGTTGTTCTGACACTTCTCTTTCAATTTTTTTTAGGAAATCATTCACCTTGCTCAACTTGTCATACATAGGGAGATCCCTTACCTCTGTTGTCTACAGTGCAACAACCTTGTCATCATGTTGCAATTGAGCGTGGTTACCTCGTGTAACCAGTTCTGCCATTGTTCTATTTCCTCATTCGAATCTGAGGTGCAAGAGCTTTCGCGCTCCCACAAGAGTATACCATTCGTTTTTGGATTGACCCAGTCCTGCTCCCACGTGGTTATCTTGTAGATACAGTCTAGATCGTTGTCGCTATCGTAGTCGCGCACTGGCTCTGTGTAGCACAATCCTTCTGCAAGGTCTAAAGGTATCACTACGTGCAGTGAATTTTTCTCAAAAATCATCTTGCACTTCTTTAGATTTATCACTCCATTCATGTTAGTGGCCCAATCTATTCCCAGTAGCGCGGGATAGGGATTGCTGTCATCAACAATCTCTATCACTTCGAAATCTGCAAGCACGCTCGCACCTTCTATATCTACCGTTATTCCTTGCAATCTTCCCATTGGTAAGATCTTTTGCTAGTTCACCATTTGCAATTGAATAGGAGACCATTGCGGCGCAACCTTGCCCATGCACTTCCATGTCTGTTTTGGTAGGATGTTTGTGTCCGATCCTAGATCCAAAGTCACTTGATCCATTTCGTATTCCCCGATTTGCGCGGTTAATCTCATCTCTCTTCTTGTTCGCATTGTGTGCTTCCTGAGCTTCTGGACTACACGGGGTTCTCCTGGCGTGGTTCCAACACATCTAGTAATGATTTCTTACAGTCCCTTCATAGCTTTGCTGTCGCGTAGTAGCTTCATGCATGTCTCCAAAAATGTAGTGAGCATTGATGGGTCCATTTCTGGTTCCAATTTGTCTTTACTTCCTGAAGTGGAGGCCTCCGCAAAGCTCTTCTTAGCTTCCATGAATGTCTCCTTAGCGTGATCTAAATCAAATTCTTGTTCCTTTGTTGGAACCTTGCAAACCCAGGCACTCTCTTCGGGCTACTTTCCTTTGTCATCTCCCGTCGTGATACCACTTTGGAGCACGATATTTACATTCGGGTCTTCCTTGTGCCGATCAGACCTCATCATTTGCAGGTTCTGAGTCAGGGGAGGTTGGAGTGCTCCTTTATCGCGTAACCTCACTATCAGCGTGGGGCAGTCCTCTGTCTCATGATAAAACTGAGTGCAATATAAGCATGATGGTCTCGTCAGATTTGTACAATCGCAGACATAATTCCCCGGTCCTCCGCAATTGTAACATATCAGTTGGCCATGAACTCTTCTTGATCCCATTCCACCTCGACCTTGTCGACGCCCTTGAAATCCAATGCGTGCCATCCCTGCATTTTGATTGAGGGCCCATGTTTCAGTTTGAACTTTGTAGGTAGGAGTCTAATCCATAATCAATTCATAACTTCTATAGGTACGCTCATCGTGGCCTACTGATCTACATAAATTATAGAACAAATGTTGGGAGCTCTGCGTATACTTCTGTAATAGATGGCAGCTATCTGTAGCATGCTTCCCTCATATATAAAAAATCGAGCACCATAATGCAGGTTCCGCGCTCGGTCTTGCTTGTGCCTTTGGTCTCAATGGAATTGGTCCTTCTCCCACCAAGTAGTTCGTGAATACTGGAGAATGGTCCTTGTCATGTCCCTGGCCTTTGCACTTTACCCACCATACGTCCTCGTGTGCTTTTGGGCGAGTTGTCATGTCTTGTTTCAAACTTTGCAAATCAAGACACAAGTTTTTCAACTGCGCGTGGATCTGTTGAACTCCCAGGTTAGGATCTTGTATTGGGGTCTCGTGTAGTCTCATTGAGATCTTCAAGACCTCGACCTGAGTGGTTAGCTTCTGATGTGACAATGCGTTCCTTAGATGTAGCATTAGTGATGCTATGAACCATGCGCGGTGTTGCCCATCCGTCAAGGTCATGTTGGCTTCACAAATTGTACACTTTAGTCTCTGATCCAGCTCCCAGGGGGTCTCACCTGGAAGCAACACAATTTCCTTAAATCCGATTATCAACTATGTCTCTGATTTTGGCCTACTAAATTCCTTGTTTAGCGCAGCTTCGATATCCACGATCCCTATGTTCGGATTGTAATTAGAATGCTTAATGTACCAAGTCAGTGCACGATCCTGCAGAGCACTGACCAACGCTTCTTTCTTTATATTGTCATCCATGACTCCCTGTGCTTCCCATACAACCCTTACCACGAACCAAAACTGGTCCGAATCTTCATTCCCTACTCCTTTGAACACCAACAACTTTATCGCACTTGCCATACTGAACTGTGGTGGTGGCAGAGGTGGTGTGGGTGAAGACAGGAGTGAATATGGTGAAACTGGTGGTGGTGTAGGTGGAAGTGGTATGCGTGGAATTCGCTGCTTTATCAAACTGATCACACTTCTTTGTGAGACCTTCGTGAGCTCTTTCTCGCTTTCTCATGGAGGTGAAATCAAGGGGCTAGCTTCTAGCTCTGCGCTACCTTCATTTCTGTAGATCCTCCCACTTCGCGTAGCCACAAACATCAATTTATTTGCATAACCCGCTTTTCACACAGTAGCATTTTAATCCAAGTGTTCAAAGATTTAATCTACTTACCACACGGTCCTTGGAGGAAGCATCGTTTTGCCTTGCTATAGCTGACTGAAGCATCTACCACGAACTCGGTGATAAATCCCCCTATAATTCGATTGAGTCAGTGATCCATAATGCGTGTGATTTTATCTTTTGATGCTTCTAGTCTGCGCACCATCTCTGGAGTCCACACGATAGTTTTGCTGAGCCTACACCCTCCCTGACTGTCTGCTAGCTTCGTGATCCACTCGTACATCTCAGAGGGGAAGGATGCAAAGAAAATTTCATGGATTTTTGTATATAAATAGCAATCTAACCACTATTCCTTTGATAGTCATGGATTCCTGTTTTCCTGCGCCGCGAACTCGTGAATCTTTCTGTCCAACCACTCTTCAATTCCTTTCCTTGTCGAATTCCAGTGATATGACATCAAACATCTCTATGCAGATCCCAATCCTGGCAATAGAACCATTTTTTGGCTTGTTGGGGCCTGACCCAGGTTCAAAGTTAATTAGCCAAACAAATCCCGGTATTACTGGCCCTTTCGGCAATAGTCCGCAGAGCGTGGACTGAGGTCTCACCCGAATTAGTATGGGAGGGTGCTAGAACTAGGTTTCTGCACCTTGGAGATGTCCGATGAGTTCGACTGGCACGCGGTTTGACCCTGTGTGCAGGTTGCTTCGTGCACTTTCCCGTACCTCGCAACCTGATATACTGCCTTCACGCAACCCTACTAAGGGGTTGAACATCGTGCTTCTGCGTTATTACCCAAGTCCTTACTGGTATTCCAATGTTAGGTGATTAACTTAGCCTATTTGCAAGCTTTAAGTTATACTTAACAACATAAACCATTTATATAGATGCACACAATAAATAAATAGTATATTTGCAAAGTATATCAAACATGCATTAGCTTAAGAACAGATACACAGAATAATGATAAAACTTCTCTTTATTAATTCCTTCCTTGGTTACAGACTCGACTCCCCCCTGTGCACTTAGCTGCAGGGGTCTGCGCACTTAGTTGCAGGGGTCCGCGCACTTAGCTGCGGACTACTAGGCCTCTGCGCACTGAGCTGTAGAGCTTTCTCCTACTCTATGAACCAAATACACACTTCACTTAGTTACTTAGACTCTTCCTTGTCTATGCTCTTCTTTCTATACTTAGAGCCTTGCTCTATTTATACAATCCCATGGTTTGCGGACCATGGGTTGGTCTATCTAGCCGACATTACATTACAAAATTTGGGCAGAAAACCCTGTGAATCTATCATACTTTCGTGCCCCGCACCCGCAATTCGCGGAGCTTTACAACAAGATTCGGTCAAAACTTGGGCTTTGAGACCCAAAACATGCATTGGGGGGATTCCATGCCCAACACCTTAACGAGTCATCATTTGATTTGACTGCCACTTCATCATACCATATCTTTGCCGCATCTTCCATACTCGGTACCAAATGTTTCATAATAACTTCATCATACCACATCTCCACTACACTCTCCATACTCTGTACCTAAATGGTACCTAATAACTCCATCTATTAACAGTCATGGCTACGATGTGACCAACTTGTCCATGTCTCTCCAAACCCTCACCATCTACTTATTGCACGCAAACCCGTAGTTCTTTTGCACCATACTCGCAGTCAGTCCATTTCATAGACTAGGAGAGTAACTATGAAGGTTAAGAAATTTTGTGAAACAGAAGCCATGGGACTCATTTTTAGGACAGAGCCAGTAGGAGCAAAATATATGGAAGGATACCCACAACTCAAGGAAATGCTGCAGAAGGCTGGATGGCTCAACTTCACTGAAAAATTTGATGGTTTTCAAAAAGAGATCACAAAATCTTTTGCTAGATCATTTGATGGTACATAAGTAGAATTTGGAGACATTAAGTTTGCAGTAACAAAATCCTTCATAACAAAGGCTACATAACTTCCAAGACATGGTGAAAGATGGTTCAAAAACAAGGAATTCCACAGTGAATCATGGAAAGTAATCCTTAGGAACCCAGGTACGGATGTCTCTGTGTTTAGAAAAGGAATTCCTATTTTAGCACTTAAAAGTAAATGGAGAAGCATGCTTTTCATATTACAAAAATTTATTACATGTGAGGGGAGATTCGGGTGCATGTATGTCTACCATATACGTTTATTGATGAACTTTCTAGAAAATGGAGAAATCAATCTTCCTTTCTTCCTGCTAAACAGTTTAAGAAGGATGGCTACAAATGTACAAAAAAAAATAGAATTCATAGACACAACCATGTACCATCATGAGTTGGTAAAGATTGTTGAAAATGCAACAAGATGATGGAGCTTAGTGAAAAGAAGTCGCCTTCACTAAGTGTGCTCGCAGGGTATTTTTGGCGCAAAGTCTATTTTTAGACTATGTCTATTTTTAGACATATGGATCATGGTCTATGAGTTGCAGAATGCTATTTGTGGATGATTG
>APFE030594953.1:159315-176060 GCA_000404065.3 Pinus taeda | reverse complement strand
GGTACATACTGTGTTGATATGTGTGATTGATGCTTCAATGTGCGCATGTGAACGTTTCTTAATACTGCTAAATTGATGATCAACGTAGAGGAGGTTATGTATTATGCATGTATTCCGCAATTATTGTATAATCAGGATAATCTCTGTGAATAATTTTCATATTATTCATGAAATTTCTACAAAGATACTTGTTGAGTTTCATCTGAAAAGAATAGGAGATACTTGGGAAAATTTCCTGATAAGAAACTATTTCCAAGAGGCACCAGGGTCACCTGAAGAGGGTTATGTCAGAAGGAGTAGGAGAAATAAGACCAGTATAATCATTCAAAACAAACTTGAGTCCTCAATGTAGAAAAATGATGAAGAGCTAGTCTTTGAAAAATTGACAGAGATCAGGGAGAAAATCAAGCAAAAAGGGAAGATGAAAAAGAAAGCTGGTCAAACTACTAGAAAAAAACCTGAATATTCATTACAAAAATATGATGAAAAATTAATCTCTGAATAATTAACAGAGATTAGGAAAGAAATCAAGAGAAAAGAAAAGATAAGAAAGGAGAAAAAGGGTATAAAGGAGGAGAACGTAAGTCCTCTACAACTTAGGAGGAGGTCTAGACTCCGAGGTATGGTAAAGAAGATATTATCAAAGGGGACAGAGTTCATAAATTTAGAAGAAGAAACCCTAGTATCATCTCCTGATAATGTTCCATCTGCACACAGTCCTCAAAATTCTCCTGAACAATATTTCGATGGTTTCCCCAGCAGAAGATCTCCAGGCATAAACCCAATGCAGCAACAAATATATGACTATATAGAATCACTAGAGAAGAAAAGTGCCTCAATGGATCCAGAATCCTTTGTCAATCCAAAACCCTATGTAAATCCACAAGAACCTCTAATTGACTCTCTCAAACAGGAAATCTATGAATTAGAGATATTGAACAAACATATCAAGAAAGAAAATGAAACCTTGAGGGAACAAAGTAAATTGGACAAGGCTATTCATGATAATGCAATTCTACATCTAGGACTGTGATATAAGAAGAATAGGAAGTTGAAGAGGAAGAATAGAAGCTTGAACAAAATGGTCATCAACCTTAAATACAGGCTTCTTATGAAGAAACCAAGAATGGCAGTCACTTCAAAGAAGAGAAAAAGAAGGAAACTGGATGTACTAGCAGAAGTGTTTCAGCAAATGCAATAGGAAAGAAGAATTCACATTTTTAGCAAATTGCATGAGGAAATGCAATGATTTTGCAGTGGGGGTATGTTGAGCCTCAGAATTACCCTCTCCTTGAAAACGTTTCTCACTTATTTCCCTTGCTTTTCCATAAGACTACAGATCCCAATCAATGATAAATGATAGGTTTTGTCTTAAGGAGGGCATGAAATGATTGACATGTTATATTTTTATGCTTTTGCTATTTGAATAATTTTTTTCAAATTAGCTATAGAACGCAACTTATTCTGCAGCTAACTGTGTATTCTGTAGCTACTTCCATGGTCTAGCAGGTTCCAGGTGTCAAATGAAGAATCCAGCCATATGGGCATCTTTAGAATCATCTCCACTTGGATTCTATCCTATTCACTCAGCCTAGATCGACAAGAAAGCAAGCTAAAGATTGTAGCCAAAGGTGGAGTCAAACATATGATACCCAGAAGCAATAGGACTCTTCATATGCTCTTTCATGGTTAATCAATAAATCTAACTGTTATGTTGCAATGTTAGATCAACCACCTGTGTTAACGGTTCCGTTGCAAACATCTTGCTCGAATTTAAGTCACATGTAGCTGATCAAACTTTTACACAGTTCTATTGTAATATGTATGGGCTGCCTGTAGCTAGTTTTCCTCAAAGACAGTTATGATTATTTCCTTTTAAACATTGGTTGTACAAATTGAGAAGGGTTCGAAGAATTTTATGTATTAAGTTCAGACTTTTAGCTCTGTATTTTTGGACTTCGTTCTTTTATATAATATAAGTTGTGTGTTGACCAATGATCGTTTAAGAGAGCATTTTAAATTAGTTAGCAGCTCAACCTAGTCAGTTGCAGAGGGCCCTTGCACTGAAGGAGGTTTTCTTTCCATTCCTTTTCTGTTTAGTTTTAATTTCATTATTTGCTTTTAGAAATATTTCTAACTTAGGTTGATTTATTTTAGTTTTGATCACTAGCATAATGTTAAAATTCAATTGTGCAGTCTTGTTTTTCGAACACATTTCATGAAAGGAAACGAATTTGTTTCTAAACAGAGTAAGGTTGAAGTAATGAGAACACACTGTTGTCTAGCTTACTCACTATTTTGTTATTTATTTTCTAGGACAAATTTGTCAATCCACTGCATTAATGAATGTTTTTGATCACCATTTCAAGTTGATACTCATCCTAAACTAAATGGTTAGACATTCACTTCACACAATGGCTGAAATAAATCAGTTACCTTCTGCATGTTTCATTTAGTTCTCTAGATCATAAAGCATAGAAAGTTTCTTGTATCCCATCTCAAGAAGGTTATCTTTCAAAATTGAAGGTTAGAGTAACTAGAAGTACTTCAATTGATTTCATTATTTGTATTTATTTCAACATGCATTACAACTTCACCCTTAATTCTAAGAAATAGATTCATGAATTAGGATCAATGACGAGATAGGATAGATGCTCTGTTTCTCCTTTCTTTAAATTAGATTTTGACTAGCTTCAGCTCTTGGTTCACCTTTAGGAAGTTTAGATCCACTTAAGTTTCTCATAGTTCAGATTGTACATCATTAGGAATCAAAGAACATAAACCCCAAAACAATATAAAAATACAAAACAACGAAGTAAGAAGGGTTAACTAAGCACATACAGTGCACTGCACTTCATCAACTTACAAACCTTGGTTGATAATTTATGCAAGCAATTTAGGACACTAAATTGACTAAACAACATGCATGTCTTTTCGTGTTGCTATATGGTTCTCTTGTTGTCGGTCACATGGTTTTTCTAGGTTACGATAATGGTTTTCAACCTTGCCTTGCCTTTTTCTAGATAGCCATGGTGTGATGGGATTTTTTTCTCGGTTTTGAGATTTGGAATTGTCTGATGGTTTTAGAATCCGAGGCAGAGGTGGTCTCGGGAAAATTCCCAAAAGCATAGGAATCCCTTGACTTGTTTTGGTATTATACACAGTAAAGCCTGAGGATGGAGTCTCGGTTTAGGGCCTAGTGATTCAATATGTATTGCGGTAAAGCCTAAGAGACTGGTGTCTTGGTTTAGGGCCTAGTGATCCGATGTGGAATGCGGTAAATCCTGAGAGGCAATGAGACAAAAAATGTCTCAAGGATAGTGATGGAGTCTAAAGGCATTCCAAGCTCAGTTTGGTTTTATGATCTCGGTGCCGGTGTTGGTGAGATCATGGTTTGGTGAAGGTTGTTTTTGGATTGGTTTATCCATGAGACCCCACATTCATTCTTGGAATATGGCACGAGGGTGACTGGATGAAAGAAAATTTTGTTTCAGCCATGTTTAGGGTCAGGTGGTACATGGAAGTCCCGAAATTGGTCGAATTTGCTTATGTTTAATAAAAGCTAAGTTCTCTTGATTTTGTACTTGTTAATATCTAGATTTAATGGTTGTTATTTCATTGTTATTTACATGGTTTAATGCTAGTTATAAGCATGGTTATGTGACTAGTTATAGTCATGGTTATTTCATGTATTTACTTGTAACTGAAAGGATAATAGATGCAAGACCAGTTGATGTAAACACAGTTAAGGGAAGAGGGTGATGATCCTTCTTGTCAAGTCTCATATGAGTTATCATTCATTTATGCTATGTATTTTATTCATTTCCTGTAGATTGTGCTGATGTCAAGTGTGTGACGAAATGACAATTCCAGTTGGGGTTGGTCAAGCCCAGTCCTGGAGTTAGTTTTTGATTTGTAAGTCTTGTCATCATGTAATTTATTGATTTTGAAAGCTACAAGGGTTTCTAGTTAGTGACCTGGATTCTTGGCTTGAAAAGTGGCACAAATCCCGGAGTTGCAGGCACATGTATGAGGAGAAAAGTCCCCAGATGCATGCATACCCAGGCTGTGCAAGTGTCTGGAGCCTCCTAGGTGCACCCTTTCCCAAATCAAGGGAGCGTTTGAGGGTTTAATGGTCTAAAACTCAGTGGGACCCACTGGCTGGTCAGGGGAATGGCTGGGATGCATTCTTGGAGTCTTGTAGCAGGTGCAAAAGGTATGGGCGTGTTTCCATTGATTCCACTTCCTTAATTGACACATAGGGAGTCAAATCATATCATAGTAAATTCTTGGCACATGTTTATCCTGGTTGGCCGGTTACGTGGATAGATATGGAAGGAGGGTCATTACAGAGTGGTATCAAAGTATGGTTCACCCCTCAGACTGGATGGACTGTGTATTGATCATGCATTCATGTCAGTTTCATATGTGTTTTTGTTGTTATAAGACGATGTGTTTTTTGCATTTGCATGGTGTTGATCATGGTTGTAATGATGTCACCATGTGAAGGTTAATGGTGTTGTTGTGGGATGTGTCGTCATGAGTGTATGGTTGTATATGTATTTGTTATGCATGTTGGTGTCTATAGGTTTTTATGCACACATTGTCATAGTTATGGTTATGCATCTATGGTAGGTCATACATGCATTGTGAGGTCGTTGTATGCAATTAGGTCATCATGATGATAGTGGTATGTTATGATGCTAATGTGTTGGCTAAGATAGAGTAGGAAATGCAGATCATCAAAGTCAATTTGCAATGTTGGACCTCGAGGCAAGAGCATGTTGTCATACAAGTTTATATATTGGGCATGTAGGTATGTAGGTTAAGGATTGTTATATGCATTATGGTTATGTGTATGCATTTCATTCTATTGATGTTATGGTTACATACATGATAGATACTAGTTGACTAGTGTAGTCATATGCACATGTGTCAGATAGTCATGAATGATAGTAAATTGTGGTTGTATGCATTGCTATCGTTGTTTTATGACAATTAACTTGGTGATTATGTTATATGTTGTTGATGAGCATGTTATATGTTAACTTATTGTTGTTATAGGTTAGTTAACTTGATGATTATGGTTATAGCATTAATATCTTGATGTTATATGTATCATGTTAAATTGGATTGGCCTATGCAGAGGGTTAGGTTATGACATTCAGGTATGAGTTGACTTATTTGTGATATTGTGTTGTTGGTCTTGTGCTTTTGGTATTTTGCGATTTGTTGAGCTTGATTTGTAGTTATGTTTATGTCTGGTGCAAGACCTTGCCACTTTGTTTTCGAAATGGTATTGTGATTGATTTTCATGGTTTTTTTCTTATTTGTTTCTTGTCTTTTCCTTTTATGTTTTGAGTCTTGGGAATTGGTTTGGGAAAGAGGAAAGTTAATGGATTTCGGGGAGAGTTGTGTGGTACTCAACATGAAATTTAAGACTCAGATGAAGTCGGTGCATATATACGGGCAGTTGAAGGGAAGAGTATGACAACCAATTGGATTGGTTGGGTCCATTGGTGTAAATAGACAATGGTAGGACAATCATGAGACAAGTAACTGGGAAAGGTAAATTAAATGGACTTGAGGTGTCAGATGCCTTGGCTATGTTGGGAATCATTGTTCTCCATGTTCTCCATGTTGTGAATAGATAAAGGGAGTTCTCTTAATATTGACCTTATGATATATGGTAATTATGTTGTTATCATGATTATGATGATGTATATATATGTATACATGTATGTATGTATGTATGTATGTATGTCATGTCTGACAGGATCATCATGGATAATGATTGTTTTTATGCTAATGTTTACATGTATATATGTATATATGTATGTCGTTGTCTGACAGGATCATGATTGCAACAACCCTGGTGAAAATTCCATGTAATAAAAGTTAATAAAATGGAAAATAATAACCACGATTGATGGGACACTTATTCCAATATGAAATTTGCGCAAGACATCCTAGTGTGGGCGTTCATTTGGTTATTAATGGCTAAGGAAATTGGCAAAGGAAATGGCTAAGGATTTGGAAAGGTAAAATGACATTTTTGGCACATTTATTTATGAAAATAATGGAAATTAGGAGAAAAAGGAGGTGAAAGGTCATAGGTTGCATATGAGGAGGAACATGAAGGAAAATGTTGGAAAATGAAGAAAATAGTGTGTCATTCATAAAAATGCTTTTGAAGATCAATTGGTAACCTTTTGTTAGTTTAGTTTTGGAGCTCTCTCATTATTTATTCTCTCTCATACTCTTGGCTACTTATAGTTTTCTTGGAGCACTCTTGGAGGGTGTGGCATACTTGGAATTTTGGAGCAAGAAGGCAAAGGAAGAGTAGGAAAGTGCAAGAGGACATCGGGATCAACAAATACAACATATTTAACTTGTAGATATTGAGTTGCATGTATGTTTTCCTCACTAGTTTTGGAATGCATGGCGTATTCATGTGGTTTGTTGGTTGTGATATGTCATTGGCATGTAGGATGGCCGAGATTGACAGTGGATTGCCTAGCCTTGCCATTTCTTGGATAGCCATGGTGATTGTGGATTTGTTTTCCTTGTTTTGTTTTGGTTGGTTCTCATGTTTCCTTAGCTTGGGTTTAGTTATTAGTCTTGGAAGTCTGGTTGGACAAACGCTCTGGGAGCCCCGTAATAGCTTGGGTTGAGTTACTAGTCTTGGAAGCCTTGGTTGGAGAGATGCTCTAGAAGCCCTTGGTGGTTGAGTTACTAGCCCTGAAAGCCTTGGTTGGACAAACACTCTAGAAGCCCGGTAAAAGTTGTGGGTTGAGTTACTAGTCTTAGAAGCCTTGGTTGGACAAATGCTATGGAAGCCCTGGAAGGCTTGGATAGAGACCAATTTGATGATAGTTTTGTGATGTCCGACCATGAGGTGGAATCACTATTTGATGGGTTGAGGTGGATGGCCTATGGAAGCCTTGGATGGTTTTGAATTGATGTGTTCTATGAGATCCCTCATTCATGCTTGGAATATGGCATGAGGGTGAATAATTGAAGAGAGATTTGTCTCAACCATTCTATGGTTAGGTGGAAAGTGGAAGTCACATCCCGAGTTTGGATTTTTCATCATCAATATGAGATTATTTCTCCTTGTAATTCTATGAGTATTATACTGGTTATATGTGGTTTATATGGCTGTGATTTCAGTGGTATTTTTGTTGCTATTGTGTTAGTTATATATATGTTTTATGATAAGAGCTATGTATGGCTCTCATCATGTTTTTACTTGTAAATGAATGAACAACGTATATATGACCTAATGGATGAAATGGAAGTTGATGTGTTTGAGGCATCAATGTTTCTTAGCGATTCTCAGCTAAGTATGAGCACCCTATGCTCAGATATGCTATTTACACCTGTAGATTACATATTTGTGATATGTTTGACGAAATGACTATCATGGTTAGTAGGGGTCTAATCAAGGTCTTATTCAAGTAATTGAAATTGTACTATAATTTCTCTATTATTTTACTATTCTGAAGATGCCATTCAATTATGGGCATTGTCCTAGGCTCTTGGCCTAAAAAAGTGGCTCAAATCCTTGGGACACTGGCATAGCACTGTGAAGAATAGTCCCTAGACATTGGCTTGCAGGTTTGTGAGAGCATCCAGAGGTCCCTAGTTGCTAGCATGCCCATAGCATGAGAGCTTCTAGAGGTCAAGTGGTCCAAAATCTTAGTGGGACCCAGGGGCTAGTTCGTAGAGAGATTGGATTGGTTCCTAAGGGTACTATTGTTGATGTTGAAGGTATCTATGGTGTGTTTCCAACAGTTCCACTTCCTTAACATGATTTAGGAGGTAAAATAATATCATAGTGGCCTCTCGTCACATGTTTACCCCGACTGGCTGGTTGCTTAGGTAGATGTGGAAAGAGGGTGTTACAGAGTGGTAGCAGAGCATGGTTCACCCCTCGGAATGGATGGGATATGTGTTGGTCATGCATGCATGTTGGTTGCATGTGTGTCTCTTTCTATTGCATTCCATGTGCTTGTTGCATTTGCATGATGTTGATCATGGTTGTAGTGATGTCATGATGTGGAAGTTGATGTTGTTATTGTGGAATGCATCATCGTGAGTGTATGACTGGTTACATGTTTTTATATGTCACTTACATGTATCATTTTGTGTGCTTGGTTAATTCTTGTATGCTTGGTTACATTCTTGTATGCTTGGGTACATGTATCATTCTTGTAGGTTTGGTTACAAGTATTGTTCGTTTATGCTTGATTACATGTGTTTATGCATGTGTGTGGTTGGTTACACATTACTTATGTATGTTAATGTTTACATGTTGTTAAGTGTACAATGATGTAGTGGCTGTTTTCATGCATGAGGTCGTGGTATGCGTTTTTGACAAGGTCATGCATTGATGACTGGACCCTAGCTAGAATGATGGTTGCATGGTTACATGATTATGTGTTATCTTTCTATATGTTGTCATGATTATGTTATACATGTATCATGTTGACTTGTTGATCTTGTAGACATGGTATACTCCTTGAGCTATAATAAGGTACGTTGGTTTATTGTGATTTGGTTTAGCTGACATGATATACCTTGCAGGAAGAAATATCAAATGGCTAGATACAATGAGAATCTTAAAGGAAGAAATAAGGAGTTTTAAGGAAGATAAAGAAAGAATCATACAGGCACCAGAGAAATTAGCAGAGGTAAATGTAGTGATACTTCAGATTTTGTCAGATTTGTAGTGACGAAGACCACTTCGGATCATCCATGAGCAAGAGGAAAAAAATAATGGAGCATATTGTAGTAGGTTGCATGGTGGTCATAGGTCAAATAATGATGATACAGTCAGAGATGGTAGATTATTGGAAACTCCGGGTAGGAGAAGAGATAGACACAGGTACCATTCTAGTTTTGATTATGACAGGCATGATGATCAATATCATTATCATTCGTACAAGAGGAGTGATAGGGGATACTTTCCATATGAGTTTAAGAAATAAAAGCCACCAACATTTGATGGAGAGATGAAGAAATCATAGGATGCAGAGGCATGGCTTCTTGGTATGAAGAAATTCTTTAGGTTGCATGACTATTTAGAGAACATGAAAGCCATAGTAGCTACATTCAGTCTCAAAAGTAAAGCATACATTTGGTGGGAATATGTGAAGGATATTAGAGGTGTATAGGAGGAGAACTTGAATTGGAATGAGTTTGAGAGGCTATTATAAAAGAAGTACCTATTAGAGAGATACTTTGATGATAGGGAAAAGGAATTCTATGAATTAAAGATGGGCTCTATGACAAATGATGAGTACACTAGCAAGTCCTTAGAGCTACTGAGGTATGTGCCTTACCTCAAGGAGGAGAAGGTCAAGATTTAGAGATTCACTAGTGGATTACCAATGGCATTCAAATATAAGATTGAGTTCGATGAGCCTAGATCATTAGAGGAGGCCATATGAAAGATAAAACATTGATATGAACAATTGAAGCATAGATTCGAGACCAAAACAGACTAGAAAGGTAATGCAAAGAAAAAAGGAAAACGAGAGAAGAAGTGAGAAAGACCTCAGGGAACGGGTAATAAAGATAATGCATCACCATCAAATAGGTTCAATGCATCTGACAGAGGACATGGACACTGATTTGAGGAGCAGAACAAGGATGCAGGCTGGAAGCCTATAGAGTGTTCAACTTGTGGCAAATATCATCACAGGAGAGATTGTTCGCATAAACAAGGTGGTAGGCCTCAAATATATAGTACACAGGATGCACAAAATGTTGGGGATGTTGGTCAGAGTGTTCCTCTTATTTATACAACATTGGATAACAAACGAGCAGACCATCAGGCATCTATAATTGAGATGGACGATAAGCTTTGTGGTCAAGTTATTTATATTTTTATTGACCCTAGATCTAATTATAGATATGTTAGTCTTGACTTGGTGGATAAGTGTGGTTTGAGTAAGGAATTGCATGCATAATCTTGGTTAGTGTAGTTGGCTATAGGTACAAAGAAGCGAGTTCATGATTGGGTAAGAGCTTGTGCATCTGATTTGAATGGTACACCTACTGCAACACATTTGAATATATCACTGTTGGGATCATAAAATATGTTGTTGGCATGGATTGGTTGTACCTTCATAGAACCAAGGTGGATTTCTATGACAAGGCCATTGAGTGCTTGGATGATTATGGAGAACCAAGAGTCTTACAGGGTAAGAAGAAAGTCACATCAATTAGGATGGTAAAAACTATGCAAACAAAGCGCAATCACAAGTTAGGGTGTATTGTATTTGCAGTGCACATTTCTATTGAAAAGGGTAAGGAAGTTGAGGATGCAAATGTTTTCAGCAGGTACCCAGTTTTACAGTAGTTCAAGGATGTATTTCCTAAGGATATTTCAGAGTTTCCATATCATAAGGAGGTATACGTTTCTATTTAGTTGGTGCCAGGGGCATCTCCGGCATCAAAAGCACCTTACAGGATGAGGACACTTGAATTGATGGAGTTGAAGCTACAGTTGAAGGAAATCTTGGACAAGGGATACATTAGGCCAAGTGTCTCACCATGGGGTGCACCGATATTGTTTGTGAAGAAGAAAGATGGTACTCTTAAATTATGCATTGAATACAGGTAGTTGAAGAAAGTGACCATCAAGAAAAGGTATCCATTATCGAGGATTGATGAATTGTTCGATCAGTTGAGAGGAGAAGTAGAGTTCTCGAAGATTGATCTAAGATCCAGATATCATCAGGTACACATAAAAGAGGAGGACATTTACAAGACACTTCTGGACCAGGTATGGCATTATGAGTTTTTTGTAGTTCCATTTGGCTTAACTAATGCTCCAACTACATTTATGTGCTTGATGAATAGTGCGTTGCATCCGTATTTGGATTAGTTTGTTATTGTGTTAATTGATGACATATTGGTATATTCTAAAAAAGAGGAAGAGCATGCTGAGCATTTAGTAGTAGTGTTGAGGTTGTTGAGAGAGCATCATTTGGATGCTAAGCTCATAAAGTGAAGTTTCTTTCAGACTGAGGTACACTACTTGGGGCATGTTGTCTCTAAGGAGGGAATTGCAGTAGATCTAGAAAAGATAAGGTTCATCATGGACTGCGTAGTTCCCAGGAATGTAGATGAGGTGAGATCTTTCATGGGGTTGGAAGGCTATTATAGGAGTTTCATCAGTAACTTCTCACAGATTTCTTACTATCACATCATTGTAGAGGAAAGGTAAGAATTTCAAATGGATAGAGGAGTGTGAGGCTAGTTTTGAGCAACTTAACTAGTTGTTGACACATGCATCATTGTTAAAGAATGTATATTCAGAAAAGGAGTTTTTAGTATGCACAAATGCTTGCAAGAAAGGACTTGGTAGAGTCCTTATGTAGGATGGATAGGTGGTATGCTATGAGTCGCGAAAACTGAATGATCATGGGAAGAACTACTCCACACATGATCTTGAGTTGGAAGCGATTATACACGTGTTGAAGATGTGGAGACACTATCTTCTCGGAAGGAGGTTTACATTGATGAGTGATCACAGTGGCTTGCGGTATCTATTTGACCAACTGAATCTGAATGGTAGGTAGGCTCGGTGGTTGGCTACGATCAATGAGTTTGATTTTGAGATCAAGTACATCAAAGGCAAAGAGAACAAAGTGGAAGATGCTCTTAGCAAGAAGATACATGTAAATCTCTTAGCAACTATGAACTCCTATGGAATAGAATTACAGGATAAGATCTTGTAGGAAAGTCAACAAGATGTAAGATATGGAGATTATGCACAGGTTGCAACAGAGTACTGGTATAGGTACAAGTGGTAGTATAGGTATAGGTACATATGATAGTACATCTACATGTGAATGGTACATGTACAGGTGTAGGTGCACAAGATGTGGACTATTGCCTTACAACAGATGGATTGGTTAGGTTCAGAGATAAGATATATGTGCATGATAATAGTGATCTCAAGAATGTGATCTTGAGGGAGTTTCATGCGAAACCATATTTGGGTCACCTAGGTTAGCTGGGTTGGCTAGGCCCAAGCCTACCGGCTTGTTTCCCTATTTAGGAAACTTGGAAATTCAGCTCTCAACGACGCACCAACACAGAATTACAACACAATATTGAAATAACATGGCGCAGTCCCTTTCTATTAATAATCAACAAATGTACATATTGAGTTCGAATCCAGCCCAGAACGAGGGCGATACCAACAAAATTACGAAAGGCCAAAATTATAGTATCATTGCTATAGCTATCACTCGCTACCTTTTTCTATCTAAATCCTATATTATATACATCCTTTCAGGCATACGGCCATAACCAAATTACATCTAGCATTACAATCTAAGCCTTTCGGCTATAACACAATAACAACAATAGTACATACTAAGCCTTTCAGCTATAAAAAAATGCTAAACTTGAGCATTCGGTCATTGACCTAATCTTCCTCATATCCTTGACTTATCTCCACTTTGAGCCCAACTCGAGATGACCAATCTAGAAGAAGGTGTTCGTGTTAGGTCGTGAGATGTCATGACAGTTTAGGATTTGCTAGCGGTGCAGGAATCCTACTCGCACTCGACCATGCTAACGAAATGACCAATACATTGCTTACCAAATACTTTAGGAAAGAAAATATTAGTTGCAAAGAATATTAAGGGTATAAAATATATAAAAACAATTAATTAAGCACATTCGTAACCCTTAAATATGAAATATAAGGCCAGTGCAAGAAAAGGCACGATTCTTGGAATGGTGCAAGAATAAGGAGGTTGCAAGGTTAAAACAAAGGTCTAAGGTTATGATTTTGAAGTGGAAAAGGGGTTAAAAATGAAACAATTTAGCCTACCAACATCCTCCCCTCATTATGCTGTTATGGGTCCTCACACAACCTTTACCTGCTACAAAAAAACCAAAGCAAAAGAGCCTCCCTTCAATTCTGAACTTGTATGTTGATCCCTGCTTTCACTGTCTTTGCCTTCCTGCTTTGAGCCTTTTTGAGTTTCTTGGTCACCTTTTTAAGACATTCATAACACTTTGAGGCCTGAAATTTTGATATCTTGACTTGTCTTTTCTGCTCCTTCACCTCTCCTTCCAATTCTGCATTCACTTGCTTCTGCAGTGCATTCTGCTCTTTCATGGCTTGGTTTAATACCTCCAATTCGTAAACATGCTTCTTGAGCTCTTCTATCTAACTTTTTAGATAGAGGGTGGAGTTTTCTACTCCAAATTCCTCTGGTGTAGACTTCTCGACAGTCAATTCTAGACATGTGTCGACATCATTAGGGTCGAGGTTATCCTGGCCGCATAGTTCCTGCATTTCAATATCTTCAAGGGTTTCAATACTCGGAGTTTCAATGTCACTAAGGGTCTCAATGCCCCGCACATTCACTTTACCAGGGGTTTCAGTACCTTGCTCATCCAATTTACTAGGGTTTTCAGTACCCTTCTCATCCAATTTACCAGGGGTTTCAGTACCCTGAACTTCAAAATCATTAAGGGCTTTAGTACCTTGCTCATCCAATTTACGAGGGGTTTCAATACCCATAACTTCAAAATCATTAAGGGCTTCAGTACCCTGCTCATCCATCTTACTAGGGGTTTCAGTACCCGAAACTTCAAAATAATTAAGGGCTTCTGTGATCCGGATCTTGGGGGGAGGCCCCCAAGATCTAAAATATTGAAATGGATCTTGTGGGGGAGGCCCCTAAGGTTTGAAGAATTGTAATGCTAGAAAGAAAATGACAGAGCACACAGTAAATGAAACCATAAAGAAAATTTTTATTAAAACCGATAATAACTATAAAGGCTACATTGTGGCGGAACATTTGTCGTTTTACAAAATGCGACTTGTTACTTATAGTATTTTTCAGTTACAATACCACGGGTCAATTCCATGGGTGAATGAATACCATAGGTGGATGTCACAATATGCGGGTCAATTCCATGGGTGAATGAATACCATGGGTGGATGTCACAATACCACGGGTCAATTCCATGGGTGGATGTCACAATACCATGGGTTAATTCCATGGGTGAATGAATACCATGTGTGGATGTCACAATACCATCAGTAAATTCCATGGGAAAATGAATACCATGGGTGGATGTCACAATACCATGGGTGGATTTCACTTGCAATACCATGGGTGGATAAATACCATGAGTGGATGCCACTTACAATACCATGGGTAAATTCCATCGGTGGATGAATAACATGGGTGGATTAATACCATGGGTTGATGCCATTTTCCATTCGGATCATTCAGTGTCCTGTGCCCTATCATCCACCTGAGCCTTTGCCGGATCTTTTCTTGCACCCGACATCATTTTTCTCTTCTTCATCCTACCAAAGAGGACTGACAAGGGTGTGTCGTCTTCCTTCTTCACATAGTCTCCTTCAACCACTGTATGGGTCGTCGCCTCAGCGAGGACTGAGAGGTTATTGTTACTTGCTGAAGTAGGTGGCAAGTCCTCCAACTGTATTCGGGAGGTTGACAGAGCATGATTCACCCTTGAAGAGGTAGTCCTTCTCATGGCCTCGGTAGGGCGCAGGGTTAGCGTTTCTGATTTATCTTTCTTGCTTGCAACCTTCTTCTGGGTCTACTTCCCTAAACTTCATCCCTGAAACTCCTTTAAGAACTCCTCCCAAGTCACGTTTTTAGCGTCCAGCTCCTTCTTGATTAAAATTGTGATTAGACCGTGGTGATATAGCTTGTATGTGACCTAGCTTGATTTCCCTCTCTGAACACCTTTTGACATTTTTTCTAAGCTCCTGAGAAAATAACAAGGAAAATCAATGAGCTTACCAGACTCAAAATGCAGGAGCAATCATATGTGATACATGAAGTTTAGTGAGTAACGACCCTCGCAGGTAAGAATCTTCTGAAACACATAAAGAACATCCTTCTATTTTGCAATCATAGCATTACGTTGGAGACCATTTTTCTGGTCCACCTTTTGCTTCTGTTTGACCATGAATCAGCGCCACAACTTCTTTTCTATCTTCTCCTTCTTAAACCATTGTTCCCCCACTACTGGTAAACTTGCAGCCTGAGATATGGACTCCTCTGTGACCGCAAATTCCAAAGAACCAAACTTGGTTCGACTTCCATCAAAAGTCTGGGCGAATGTTAGTGCTACGGCTAAGTTGAATCCATCAAATTCTGCAGAAACGAGAGGAACTTGGATTCCTGCAATATTACAAGACTGTTTCTATACTCAGCTGTTTGCTCCATCTCCTTTATGAACCATGGCTCAATCCTTACAGGCTCCATGTCTGTTTGAATTTAGCTGATCTCTGTCTAAAGTTTTGAAAGGATATTTCAATATAAAGAACTCAAAATGATGATCAAGCTACACATCCGACACTACATTAACCACTTCTTGAATGGTCATGCTTCATCATTAAAATTAAATGGATGTGAATATGAATTGGTTCAAATACAGGTAGGCAATGATGATTGGAAAAGGTGACGATTTAGATAATGATTCCATGTAACGGTCATGCAAGGTCGGATATGGAATAAGGCCATTATTATTAGGTGATGAGTTTTTCAAGGAAAGGTAAGTATTGGATTTTGGGAGAATTGTACCATCCCACATTTACTCGATGATCTCACGTAAGGTTTACTAAGTAATCATTAAAAAGATGAGATTTCATAATCTAAAACATCTTTGTACTTAAACGATTTCTTCCTAATTTAGTAAATGATAAAACAAAGTGTTAATCATAATACAAATTGAATGCCATGATCTACAGGTGGTGTAGTTATTTCCTGTACAAACAATTATGAAACAAAGATAAGCTTTCCAATACGCATTTTTGCATCAGATGTTCGTGCACCGGAACATGTGTTTTTCTAATTTGGCATGCTCAGCAGTGTGGATTCCTGTACTGAACATGCCTGCACTGAACGTGCTTGCACTAACCATGCCTACAATGAGCATGCCTGCACTGGACATGCTTGCACTCAAACACACATTCCTACACCAGGGATATTTGTAACACATTTGGAAACATAAAAGGAACCAAAAGAAAATTCTGATAGGATATCATTCATAGGCTAGATTATAAAGTTTGATGGATATACAAGGGAAGTTTTATTTGCCATTCTTTGGTGTTGATATATGTCTTCCGATCTGATTTGCGTGTTTGCGTCAAATCTTGCAATCGATCCATTAGGGAAAAAAACAAGTGGGAAAAATGGTAAATTTTTAGAATGGGAAGGAAATTACGATAGGAAACTCAAGAGTGAGATCACGAAGAGGGACAAATTGAAAAGGGATTTTAGGGAAAAAATTTCAAGGGATAAAAAGAGGGAAATACGAGGTCGGATAGGGAAAGTTTCTTTAAAGAAAGGGATGGTAAAGTTCATGGGATGAAAAGAAGAAAATAAGGGTTTTTTTTTTTGTTTTTTACGAAAATGGGAATAGAAGAAGGGCATGTTTTCACCTGACATTTGCCTATATAGTGTTCATTTGTAAAGTAAATGTAGTGGGAATTGACTGTTGCTTGGATAAAAATTTCCGTGCCAGCTATCCAAACTTGGATAAGGGCCTGGTTCCTGTACTTGAAACTACTTCTTCTTGGTGATAGTTAACACATCCAAAGATCAAGGAACATTCCCATTTTATTAGAATTGATCTTCCTGCTAGAAAGCTAGTTTTCAGGTTGATCCTTTTGCAATCATGTTAGTAAAACTTATTTTCACAATTACAAGAAATATTTTTTT
>APFE030594953.1:139476-156433 GCA_000404065.3 Pinus taeda | reverse complement strand
GTGTCGAATCTTGTACTGATTCATGACTTCCTATACTAAGTTAGAAACAAAATGCGGTCCATTGTCAGAAACAATTTCTCGAGGAACACCAAATCTAGTAAAAATTTCATTGAACATAAAATCAACAACTTTTTTAGTGGAAAAAGAAACAAATTTAGCCTCTACCCATTTAGTAACGAAATCAATACAAACCAAGATATGCTTTTTATTTAGAGATGTGGGGTTTATAGGTCCTACAAAATCAATAGCCCATTTTTCAAAGGGCTTAATCATGACTTGAGGACATAAAGGAATTTCATTGGCTTGAATAGGTTGACCCATCTGTTGACAACTATCACAATGCCTAACATATTTCTTGCATCTTTAAACAAAGAAGGCCAAAAATAACCAGTGCGGAAAATTTTATATGCAGTTCATTTATCAGTGAAGTGGCCACCACAAGGTTCATCATGGGCATATTTTAAGATATCAAACATTTCTTCCTCTCTCACACATCTATGAATAACAAAAGCTGGTCTGGTGTAAAAGAGGTCTCCTTGTATCCAAGAATATGAAGTACTTTTTTGAATAATATTCCGCTTTTCACGAGCGGACAAGTGGGGTGGTGTTTTTCCGATGACTAAATAGTTAGCTATGTCAGCAAACCATGGGGATTTTGTTGAAATATAAAAAATATGTTCGTTAGGGAAATCATCATCAATAGGAATTACTTCACTAGGATTGTTTAATCTAGAAAGATAATCAGCTACAACATTAGACTTTCCAGGTCTATCTATAATTGTAACATTGAATTCCTGTAATAGAAGCAACCACCTAGTCACTCTACTGCTAGTTAAAGCTTTATTCATTAGATATCTTATAGAAGAATGATTAGTATGCACATAAATTTCATATCCTGTAATGTAATGTATGAATTTATTAATAAAAAAAATAACGGCTAAAAATTCTTTCTTAGTCACTGTCTAGTTAAGTTCAATAGGTGACACATTTTTACTGATGTTGTAAATAACATATGACTTTTTATTCTCCTCTTGTCCTAAAGCTGCACCAATGGTAGTGTCTGAGGCATCAGAGGAAATATGAAATGGCAGGGATCAATTTGGTCCTCTCAAAACTAGTGCCTGTACTAATTTTTCCTTCAATGTTTCAAACGACTGTTGGCAAGCTGTGGACCAGGTGAATTCACTATCCTTAGCTAATACTCGAAAAAGGGGGGTAGAAATATTGGAAAAAATTTCAATGAATCTCTGGTAATAAGCATCATGTCCTAGGAAACCTCTCACTTCCCTTTGGGTTTTGGGTGCAGGCAGAATGCAGGCAGACTAATAATGACTTCAACTTTAGCGGGGTCTACCTGGATAACTTTGTCAGAAACCAAATGACCAAGAACCACTGCTACTTTGCACATTAATCTACATTTTTTTATCACTCAAAGCAAGACGAGCCTCTTGGCAACGTAAAAGCAATTTTTCTATATTTTTAAGAGCTTCATCAAATGAGTCATTAAACACAAAAAAAATCATCCATATAAATATCAACACATTCAAGATCAACAAAAATAGACAAAACAACCCTTTGAAAGGTGGCAGGTGCATTACACAACCCGAAAGGAAGCACTCAATAAGAAAATGTACCCCAAGGGCATGTAAAGGTAGTTTTGTCTTGATTTGAGGGTGCGATCTAGATTTGGTTATACCCACTAAAGCCATCTAAAAATGAAAAGTAATTTTTACCGGCAAGGGTATCTAGCACCTGATCAATGAAAGGAAGGGGAAAGTAATCCTTGAGAGTGGCTTTGTTTAGTTCACGATAGTCAATGAAAATATGACATCTCCCATCTTTCTTAAGGACTATCACTAACGAAGAGACCCACTGGCTATCAGAAATGGGGTAGATGAAATTAGCATCTAAGAGTTTTTGTAATTCCTCTTTAACAATATCTCTTAGTGTGGGATTCATTTGTCTCTGGGGTTGTCGGACAAGTCAGGATTCCTCCTAGATATAGATATGATGAGTACAAGTCTTAGGAGGAATGCCTTTCATGTCTTCATAACTCCAAGTGAATGCATCCAAGTGATTTCACAACAAGGTAACAAGTTGCTCTTGCTGAAATGAATACGGGTTTGAGCTAATGTGTAAATATTTTCTTGGAATAATTTCAACAAGAGTGGACTCTAGCTCAAGAATATAGGAAGATGATGCCATGGTATGGGATAAGGAAGGTTGAGAATCATAATTTTCTTGAAAATCCAGACTAAAGATCTTATGAAGTGTGTCAAAACTAGGCATAGTGTCTAGATTGTTTAGGAAATCTCATAATTCACCATCCTGGTGGACTTAGTATGATGCTGAATCGAAGAGACAGACCGGGTGTCCTCATCACTACTGTCATAATCTGACCATAAAGTGTCCTTGAGTTCCCAAATAGATCTAGTAAGTGGATATAAGGTGACATTTTTCCTAGAGTCTCCATGTGAGATGTACATATCTCCAGAGCAACATCCAATTTAAGCATCGACCGTGGAAAGCCATGGTCGTCCCAGAATCAAAGAATGTCCTCCCATTGGATTCTTTGGCTAAAGCACAATGAAATTCGTGGGGTATTCCCATGAATCTATAGAGACAAACACATCATCCAGTACTCCGTCGGGCTTGATTTTAGATTTGTTTACAAGTTCATGCATAATGGGTGTAGGACGAATATTGCCCAACTCAAGTTGTTCCATGGTTTGCCTAGTCATAACTTTGATGGCCACCCTCAGGTCTATTAATACTTTAGAGACAAGAATATCACCTATTTGGACAGAAGCAACTGGGTTTCCAGGATCTGTGTATTTCTCCATTGATACACATCATGTCATCAACTTAGTTTCTCTACCAACAAACTGAATGGTCTGAGGTTCTACTCTCTTCCTCCCTCGCTTTTTAAGACATAACTCCCTAATGATCTTTGTACAGATGGGAATTCTTCTGATAGCCTGAAGTAAAGGGACCTTTATACAAATATTCCTTAATTAAGAAGCCAGAGTGGACTCGGGGTCACTCTTCTCCATGGCAAACCTCTCTGGATAGGGAGGCTAGTTTGAAGAAGATGGTGAATTTGAAGGTACGAGAATGGGATGAATGGTGACATTATTTTTTGAATTATCAGGAGTTAGCTCCTCATTTTTCTCCTCAATGATTATCATGGATTGTTTTTGTTTTTCTAGTTCAACTACCCTTCTCGATCTCAATTGAAGCTCATTTATCCCAACCAGCAGGATTCGATAGGTAGGAAGAGGGGACAATCCAACCGAATAAATCAGTTGTACCGCCTTATTATTGGGATTCGGTACCAGTTGAGTAGGTAGTTGAGGTGGTCTAAATAGTGGTGACAAATGCAATGGTGGAAATGATTGACGTTGCTGAGGTAGAGAGGGAAAATATGGCTGTGACATATGGTGTGGTGCATATTAAGGAGGAAATGATGACATCTGAGAAGGATAGGAATGATATGAATGGTTTGGCCCTCTCCATCCTTGTTGTCAAGGTTGAGAGGACTGTCCATGATGAAAATGGTTCCCGTGCTGTCAATGTTGAGAGTGATTGTTATTATTATAATAGGAATATGGAGGTGCATTATAACCATAAAAATTTGGTTCAGGAACCATACCTGTACTTACCTGTGGCCAGTTCCTTCGTGCTCCCATGGCATGTAATAGATTAGGTTCAGAATTCTCTCCTTCAAGTAAAACTTTTAATCCAGGTATGGAGGGGCATTTCTTGGTGGCATGGTTCTCTGCATAGATCACACATTTATTAACACTTTTTATATCAGCGAGACACTCTCTTAAAGGATTCTTTTTCCCACATTTTGGACAAAAATAGACAATGAATCTTGTTCTTTTTGTAGTTTTTGTTGGAATTTCAAAGAGTCTATTTGTTTGCTAACAATATTAATTATTTCAATTTTCACGTTGTCCATTTTATTCTCCAAGCCAATGATCATAGCATTTGTAGATCCCAGTTTGTTCAAAAGTGGATCTAGATTGATTTCGTGAGAACTTCCTGCACAAGTCACAAATTTGTTCAAAAGTTTTATGAGCATGTCTCCTTGTCCTAACAAATTCAAATTATGTCTAGAATCCTCATTAATTCCTTGTAGGAACAAGGTTCAAATAGTACTCAAATCAAATTTGTTTTTGGACCTTTGGAGTATATACAAAAGTCTCTCTAAGTAATCCTCCAAAGTCTCATCATCACCTTGTACAATGGTGAAGATCTTGTCCTGCATTTCTCTAGTTTTACAATATTCTTGATATTTATTCAAAAATACTCTCTTCATTTGGTCCCAAGAACGTACAGTGTTTCCTCCTAGTCCCATGAACCAACACCCATGAACCAGTGCAAGGCTGAATCCCATAGAGTTGCAGGAAACAAATTTAATTTCTAGGCATTAGAAGAATAATCATAACTCCGACATAATATATCAAACTCAAAAAGAAATGAATTTGGGTCTTTGTGGACCTTACCATGAAAGTGTGGAAGAGATGAAGGTGAAATATTCTTCATTTACACATTCACTTCTGAGTTCACTATTGGAAATCCAAAAGTGGATTGTTCTTCATTTACCTAATTCTCGACAGTCCCCTCTGCATGGTCTTCATGATTATTCCTTGTTGTGCTTCCAATTGGACCACTTCTAGAAGATGAAGGTTGACTATTGCTAAATTGAACTTTTTGATCACCGTTAGCCTCCTTCTTCCCCTTTTTGGTTGTGTCACACCTGAATCACTATTTCCAGAATCCAAGTGGACCGTTCCAACGTGATGAGTTTGGGTCTGCTTGGAGTTTCTACCTGCAAAAGAAGGTCCAATATGAGAAGATTTTTCAGATTTTTCAGCATTTTGTCAGCCCTTATTGGGCTTCA
Source organism: Pinus taeda (assembly GCA_000404065.3). Lineage (NCBI taxonomy): Eukaryota > Viridiplantae > Streptophyta > Pinopsida > Pinales > Pinaceae > Pinus > Pinus taeda. Next base: position 151,524 of record APFE030594953.1, on the reverse strand, counting down.
GACCCCTACCTTTCTTAGGCATTCATTTTAAAAATCAAATCCAAAAATGAAATTCAAATGCATGTAAGGAAAAAGAATATGTTAATTGCTGCAATGAATAAAAAAAATCAACACTCATAAAATCCTTAAAATAATGGAAGCATATTACAAAAAAAAAATAATAGCAGACTTACCCCTATTGTAAAAAATGATTTTTCTTACCAATTTCAAATCGCCTCCCCAGCAACGACGCCAAAATGTTGGGTGCAGGAATTGTGGTTAGGCAGACTCCTTCAACGCTTAATTGTCAACCTGGTGGTTTCGTAAACTTAGAGGCGAGGCATAGGAAATGCCAAAAATGATATGAAATTTTCCTAACTCTATTCATAATTCCTTAATTACAATATTGTAGAATCAGAAAGAAAAGATCACCCGACAATTTACACCAAAGAAATTCTAGTGTTGGAATGTGAAAGAAAGTACTTTTGCAGGAAATAAATGAAAGGAACTCTCAAACTCTTGCAAGCAATCCTGGATAATAGAAATGTAAATATATGTTTATCTTCAGTATAGTTGTATGTCAGGTTAATAATTGGATCCTTGAAGATGTATGACTTCTTCATAGATCTTTCCCCTTGCACTAAGCTGTTATTCCTGTACTCCTGCAATATGCTTGCACTAGTACCAGAAAAAAGTTTAGATGCTGGAAGTATATTCTAAACCTGTACTGAAGATTTATGTCCTCATCCATGGGATCTAAGCCTCAAGACCAGAGCTCTCTATTCCTGTATCAGGATATCGATTCCTATACCGAAGTAGAGATTCCTGCACCAAGTTTTTAAATTCCTCTTATAAGAGAATAAAGAATGTGTTAACTTAGAGAAAGAGTTTGCAAAGGTGAAAAAAAAATCAAAATAACTTCCACAAACAAAAATATGCTTCAACCAATCTCAACTTCAAAATAAGAATTAATTTTCTAAAGTCAAAGCACACTTTTCTTCAATCAAGGAACTCCTTCATGCAACTAAATAAATCATCTAATTGTGACAACAGGCTTCAACCATGTAATAGTTATTCACACAAATTCGATCTGCATTCGTAACCTTCGTAACTCATAAAGATTCTCTTTAAAATAATGAAATATGAAGTTCGATCCTTCCATGAAAAGTATGAAGTGAAGGTACAGGTTAATGTGTTATAACAACATTCATTCTCTAATTACCAGAGCATAGTTCAATATATCAAGAATACTTTGGAATGATAATCACACACTTGTAGAAACACATCAAGGCTCATATGGCAGAAAAGAACAAAAGAATGTTACTGTAATGAGCCAAAGAAATCAATCTGCAAAATTGTAAATGCACTAGTGCAGAAATAACGTGCTTTCACGATCTAGGCAGAAATGATGCTAATCTTTGAAGGAAAGAAATCGCAAATGATAAAATCAAACTTAGTTAAGCATGCACACCACGGATCCATCACATAATGATTATAAATGAAATCGAACCTGGAATTTGTGGAAGAATGAAAACGTCTATTTAATTCACACTTTGCATTAAACAAAATCAACGCATCTTTAACGCGAAAGAAGAATGCGAGGGAGAATGAGCTGGGTTGGTTCGACCCTAGCCAACCAGCTCGTTTCCTTGTTTAGGAATCTTGGAAATTCATCTCTTAATGACGCATCAACACAGAATTACACAACAAGATTGAAATAACATGGTGCAATCCCTTTCTATTAATAATCAACAAATGTACATAGTAGTTCGAATCCAACCCAGAACGAGGGCATTACCAAAAAAATTACAAAAGACCAAAATTACAGTATCATTGCTATATCTGTTGCTCACTACCATTTTCTATCTGAATCATATGTTATATACATCCTTTCAGTCCCATGACCGTAACCAAATTACATCCAGTGTTACAATATGAGCCTTTTGTCTATAACAAAATCACAATAATAGTACATACTAAGTCTTTCTTCTATAACAAAATAACAACAATAGTACATACTAAGCCTTTTGGCTATAAAAAAACACTAAAATTGAGCATTCGGCCGATGACTTAATCTTCATAAAATCCTTGACTTATCTTCGTTGCGATCCCAACTCGAGATGACCGATTTGGAACAAGGTGTTCACGTCAGGTAGTGACTTGTCACAACAGTTTAGGATTCGCCAGCGGTACAGGTATCCTACCTGCGCTTGACCATGCTAACGAAATGATCAATACGTTGCTTACCAAATAATTTAGGAAAGAAACTGTTAGTTGCAAAGAATATTAAAGGTATAAAATCTATAAAAACAATTAATAAGCACATTCATAACACTTAAATATGAAATATAAAACTAGTGCAGGAAAAGACACGATTCTTGGAATAGTGCAGGAATAAGGAGGTTGAAAGTTTAAACAGAGGTTTAAAGTAATGATTTTGAAGTGGAAAAGGGGTTAAAAATGAAGCAATTTAGCCTACCAACAGTGGCTGGAATCCCAAGCCCACCTGAAAAGGGATGTGGCTAGTCGAGCTATGGAGAGGCCGGTTATAACTGTGTTGGACACAGGGGAGGCTCTCATCCCATGTGCATGGATTCTTTGAGTTGTACATGCGTAGAATGTGTACGGTCATGCTATTGACAACCTTTTTTTGGCCATCCGTTTAGGGATGGAAAGCTGTGGACTTAGTGAGCTTGGTGTTCAACATTGACCAAAGACTGGACCAAAATATATTGAGGAACCTGCTGTACCAATCTGAGATGATAGGCTATGGGATCCCAAAGTATACCCACACTTGTTCAAAGAAGAGTTTAGTAGTGGCTTATGCTGTGATATTCTTCTTGTAGGCCACCATAATAGCCATCTTCGAGAATCCATCGACAACCACAAAAACACAGCCGTTTCAATGCTTAGTAGAAGGAAAGTCTGACATGTAATCCAAGGAGATGGATTCCCAAGGTTGACTAGGGGTAGGCAACGAAGTATATAGCCCTTGCTTCTTGATGGTTGGTTTGGCAATGGCATAGGCAGTGCAGGCTCTGATGTACTTCCCGACATCCTGTCGAAGATTAGACCAATAGAAATACTTCTACAGTACTGCCACTTTTTTCTCGACCTCGAAATGCACAGTGACCTGACTATAGTGTGCTTCCCAAATCGTCTTGGCACGCTCACTTGAAGGAACATAAAGGTGTCCAAGGTGGCATAATATTGCATCTTGGAGGTGAAAATATGGAACTTTCTGACCCTCCAAGGGTGTCTGGTATGTGTGGCCTAATTATGGGTTACTTTTGTAGAGAAGTGGCCAATCATAAGTCTCATGCCCATAAGAGTTGAGCACGGTGGTTAACACCATTGTCTGTTGTCGGCTAAGGTTGTCTGCAAAATTATTGGCATTACCCTTCTTGTACTTGATATTCAAATGGAACTGTTGCAGGCATGTGGACCACTTATGATCGCGATCATTCTGCAAATTCCCTTGCGTCTGTATGAACTGTAGGGGTCAGTGGTCTATGTGGATGACCGTTTCCTTCCCCAAGATGTAATGCTTTGATTGTTGATAGCCCTGTGCAATGGAATACATCTCTTTGTCATAAGTGGATACTTCCGGAATGTGTCTAAAAGTGTCTCACTATGATATGCTGCTGGATGCCCCCGTTGAGTAAGGAAAGCTCAATTAGCATAGTCAGAGGCATCTGTCTTGATCTCAAATGGTTGTTGCAAGTCTGGCAACGTGAGCACTAGTTCAAAGCAGAGGTGATGTTTCAACTCTGTGAATGGCTTTTGTTGAGATTCAGGCCAAAATATTTTTTCTTTCGCTCCTCCCTTGGTGACTTGACTCAAGGACCAAGTGATATGAGAGAACCCCAACATGAGCCTACGGTAAAAATTGGCAAGACCTAGAAAGCTGCAGATCTCTATTAGAGTAGTTGGGGCTGGCCAATCCCAAATGACTTGGATCTTGGCTGGATCCACATGCATCCCCTGTTCATTAATAATGTATCCTAGATATTGAACTTGGGTCATGCCAATTGTGAATTTCTCCAAATTAGCGCACATCTTGTGTTGTCGTAGTGTTTGGAGAACCTATAGAATGTGGTGGAGGTGATCTTCCCAACTCTGGCTAAAGATCAGGATGTAATCCAAGTATACCACTACAAATGAATTGGTGAATGGACACAAGATGTCATCCATCAACCTCAGGAAGGTTGCACGAGCATTTTTCAACTCGAAAGGCATAAAGAACCATTCGAAAAGGCCCTCCAGGTCTTTGAAGACAGTCTTCCACACATCGGAGGGTTCAATTGGTACCTAGTGATATCCAGACTTCAAGTCGATCTTGCTAAAATATTCCCCCCTTTGAGTTGTTCCAGAAGGTCATCAATCCATGGGATCGGGTACTTATTCTGGACAATGATATCGTTCAACACCTGATATTCAATACCGAGTCTCCAAGTCCCATCCTTATTTTGTACCGACATGATCAGGCTCCCACAGGGTGATGAACTCGGCCGGATGTGACCTTTCTACAACAACACCTGAATTTGCCTCTTGATTTCATCATTCTCCAGAATAGAGCACTGATAGATTTGCCCATTAGGAAGCGATGCTCTTGGGGTCAGATCGATGGAGTGCTTGACTTGACAGTGCAGAGGCACCCCTGCAGGGGAGGTGAAGATGTCCTTGTACTCCTCCACAACCTTGTCCATATGTTGTTTTTAGGTCCCCATACTACTACTGTAACCCCTTATTGTTATTAGTGCAACCCCGTTTTTATATTTTTGTGCCCATGTAGTCCCCATGTTGTTATTATTGTGTCCCATAGAAGCCCATTATTGTTATTGTTGTGCCCTTACATGATTATTGTTATGTCGGCTCTGATTATATTATGACCCCTTAGACTCGTATATATAGAAAGGAGGTATTGTTATTGTTGTGCCCTTACATGATTATTGTTATGTCGGCTCTGATTATATTATGACCCCTTAGACTCGTATATATAGAAAGGAGGTATTGTCATTTGTATCATCCAAGAATTATTCATTTGTGTAATGTAACAGAGGTTTCCCCCTCAAAGAGGCTGATTTGAAGCCGTTGATATATCTTTTCTATATTTTTGTGAGTTGGTTTCATAACATTTGGTATCAGAGCTTTGGATTCTAGGGTTTCGCTTCTCCAAATAGGCCATCGTGGAATTTTCGTGATAACTTTGTTTTTACGAAGTTTTAAATTCTAAAAACAAAACCCATTTGAGCCGAAATCATTCTGACCCTTGGGTCCAAATTTTAGATCTTGTCTCACGATATTTTCAGAGATATGATCTGAGGAAGGTAAGGTTTTTATAAGATCCAGAATTCCATCTCAAACAGGTCATTGTGGAATTTTCGCTATAATTCTGTTTCTACGAAGGTTCAGACTTTGAAATCATAACCAATTTGAGCCAAAATATTGATGAAGCTTGGGCCCACATTTCAGATATTGTTTCACTATATTTGCAGAGATACAATCCAAGACATTTAGGGTTTTTGTAGACTCCCAAAATACATTTCAAACATGTGACCTTGGGAAAATTGTCATAACTTTCTCTCTAAGCATCAGATTGAAATTTTGTAAGAAGTTATAGAAAGAGGATGGACCATAATTTTTTGTTTATTTTTTTTTAGGTCCGAAGGTCGAAATAATGACATGTGGAAGTTCATACAAGTTCGCTCTCCTGAACCAGTCTATAATCAGGTCATCTTAGGAGATTTGGCATAACTCTTTATTGAAGAATCCAATATTGATCAGACTGGTGGGGTTAGATACAAAACTCAAAGGGATACCATAAGCCAAAATTTCAGAACTTGAATATCTAACATTACAGAGTTACAGTCGTTTAAATATCAAGCTCCTAAAAGCAAGAAAAATAATTAGTCGAATCAAGAAAATAGAAACACCTAGTAGGAAAAATTGGATGGATGATTTGAAGAATGCGATCGAAGATAAGATAAATAGTTTTATATGTGCCATGGAAGCTAATATCAATGGTATGGAAGCCAATTTGAAGAAAGGCCTCCTGATGACAGAAAGGTAGTAGAGGAAACTCATGATGAGAAAAAAATAAATGTTAATCATGATTTCATAGAATCTAAAATTGGATTGAAGGCCCATCATATTCCAAATATCGATATGAGGAAGTTTGATGGCAAGGATCCCATAACATGGATAATACAAATGGAGAAATTGATCTTCATGATGTGCAACTATTACAAAAGGTACATATTTCATCTTTATATTTAGAAACATATCAAGTTTTATAGTATAAAGGACTTTGTTCTCATAAACCACTTGTCACTTGGTCAATTTTCATGGAGGAAATGATAGCACATTATGAGGATACAAAGAGAAACACCTTCTTTAGCCAATTGATAAATCTCAAACAAAAGGGTTCAATGGCAGAGCACATTGAGGACTTCAAAAAATTGAATATAAGGGTAAATGATATTCCAGAGAAGCAGAGGATTGATGCATTCATAGGGAATTTAAAGGATAACGTTCAACATGAGGTTCATCTTTGGGAGCTTGATTCATTAGAGAAGGTATTCAGGTTGGAAAGAAAATTTGAAAGCAAAATTATGGAAACAAGGAATCCTACCACTCAAAATTATAAAGATGGAAGTGTTGTTGCTCCTAGCCTTCCACAACCTACAAGGTTGACACCACAACTATTGGAAGAAAAAGGAGAAAACATCCTTTGTTACAATTGTGATAGCAAATACATTAAAGGTCATAAGTGTGCTGAGAAGAAATTATTTTACATTGATTGTGAAGAGGAGGAATAAAAGGATCAAGAAATGTTAAAAGAAGAGGATATACTCCAGGAACCAACCCCAACAAAAGAAGAAATGAATCCGACCACATCTTGTAATGCATTGGCAAGAATTACCACTCAAACTCTCAATATAGAAGGACATATCAAGAAGAAAAACGATAACCTCACTTTCGCACAAAATCAAATGAAACAACAGGCAGATCAACATTGCAACGAAAGAAGTTTTGATATACGCGACTGGGTATTTTTACAAATACAACCATACAAACAAATTTCCCTCAAGCAAGCTAAGAAGGATAATAAATTATGACCAAAGTACTATGGTCCTTACAAGGTGTTGCAAAATATTGGTACTATGGCATACAAATTGGAGCTTCCTACATCTTCCCGAGTGCCCCTAGTTTTGCATGTTTCATGCTTAAAGAAGGTTATTGGTGACAAGCTCCTAGTTCAAATAATATTATCGGAACTTGACAAGGAAGGAAAAATCATATTGGAACCTAAAGCAGCCACGGAAACAAGAACTCAACAGTTACGAAATTGATCAATTTCGGAGTATCTAATCAAGTGGAAGAACTTACCTGTTGAAGATTCCACATGGGAGGACAAGAATTTTATATAGAAGCATCCAAAACTACTCAAGCGTTGAGGATAATTTTTTTTGAAGGATAGGGGCATGTTAGGTACCTATACTACTAGTGTAACCCTTTATTGTTATTAGTGCAACCCCCTTATTATATTTGTTGTGCCCATGTAGTCCCCATATTGTTATTATTATGCCCCATAGAAGCCCATTATTGTTATTGTTGTGCCCTTACATTATTATTGTTATGTCGACTCTGATTATATTATGACCCCTTAGACTCCTATATATAGAAAGGAGGTCTTGTCATTTGTATCATCCAAGAATTGTTCGTTTGTGTAATGTAAAGGAGGTTTCCCCATCAAAGAGGATGATTTGAAGTCATTGATCTATCTTTTCTATCTTTTTATGTGCTGGTTTCATAACAGTTGTTGTCATGCAGAGGGGCCTTGTCTAGAGGTGATGACCACTCTCTTCTTCTTTCCCTAAGGGCGTATCATCAGGAAAACAAATTTCTCGGTTTTGGAAATGAGCTTACTGCATTGTTTTACAATAACCAAAGAGATGGTGGTAGGCAGTTCTATCTCCAATATCCTATACAATGTATTTCCCAAGGTAATAATAACAGTGTGAGGCCTTGACTCATACACAACATATTGCTCCCACAAGTATGGTTGGCCTAATAATACATCACAAACATCAAGAGGAGAAACATCACATAATACCCTATCCGTAAAGGGATTGATGCTGCATGGAAGGTGACACTGCTAGCTGACACGAAGATCCCGTCCTTGGTGAAGCCACATGGTGGTGTATGGTTGTGGGTGTGCTGTGGTTGGTAAGCCCAGCCATTTCATGACCTCTGCTGTAATGAGGTTCTTTTGGCTCTCATTTTCGACAATGAATTGTAGTGGGGAACCCTTTACCCACATCTGGGAGTGGAAGAAGCGCTCCTCCTCCTCTGGATCTTCGAGTTCCTCCTTTTGAATCTTCATGGTGGCAACGGTGGTGTTGGGCTCCGCATTGATAAAAATCATATTCACCGCCAGTGATTTTCCAAGAAAACGTCAATTAGGGCCTCAAAACGACTTCGGAAGTTCATGACATGAAAAACTGCCAAAAATAGTAAACTGTGCTACAATTAAGGAAAAAAAATGAAAGAAACAATGGTGGGGGTCCAAGTGGAATAGGCGGGTGGCCACCACTATCTACCTGGATCATGGAAACAACACTATGATTTGGTTTAGAAGTTTCCTCCATTCCACTCCAACTCTGTATTAGCTTATTTCTGGTTCTTTTTCTAAAAACACATGAGAAGTGACTACGTTTGATTAAACACAGTTGATTTGTAGTAACTATAAAGTGAAATGAGTAGTTGATATCTTTACCTATTTTATAACGATGAATAATGGTTTGATTATTTACAGATATGAGCTCAGGTTCTTGAGGATAGGGCCATGGTAGAGGAAGAAGAAATACACCACCAGGATGGTGGGATTACGGCAAGAACAAGAAAATTCACTTTTCTGATCACTTTAATGATAATTATGACGAGTTCCATCAACTTGCATCCATAGGTCATCTCAACCATTAGTTTCCCAATGTCTTTTATTCCTCTCGTCTATCAAAATTGTTGAGCTCCATCTCTCAGGCCCCATTGTAACATACAAGAAATTATAGGCCCCTAGTCTGCCAATGAACCATTGAATGAAAATGATGGCTAGAATCCTATTCAAAATCCACTTGGATGTGATAATAATCCTTAGGGTACTATTCCTAAGATTCCACATCATGTTTCTAGTCCTCATTCCACTACACATGCTTCCTCCTCACCTTCTGGAAGACCTGTTCTTGATATGCATTCAAAATTCATCCCTTCTCCTTCTGCTGCCAGTCATATTCATGAACATTCTGCTACTCCTTCAACTGTCATATTTTCTATACCTTTCCCTCCATCCACTTCTGCTACCAATGCATGCTCTACAAAATTTCTTGATCATAATGTTACTCCAGGATCACTATCAGATCCCACAACATCTATTTCAAAGGGAACTAAAGGTCAATGATAGTTGGGTACAATGGAACCTCACTTCTCCATGGAACAATTTCTAATAGGGTCTAATAATAACTCATCTCCTTTTGCATATAAATTCTAACTCAGATATGGGTGTTTGAAAAGGATACGTGGCATAAATTTGATGGTGCAGGATTTGATAATGTTTACTTTGATACTAGATATTTGGCTCGAGATATTTTGATGGTTCATGTCTTGGTGATGCACATTGAGATACTATATATTTTGGCTGATATGTTTTGACGGTATTTTATTTTGACATGTGACCTCATGGTTCCATAGTTTGGATTTATGATCAATTATATGGATGACTTAGATATGATTATGCATACAAGCCTCTATATGTGTTTTGTGTTTTATTGATTTCCTGATGGAAGCCTTATGCGATGCATGCATATTTTTTAAATGGTGGATATCATGCATTCAATTCATATTTTTTATGATATGGATGATGTTTCAAGGATCTGGGTCCTCCCCTGTTCGATTCATTTCCTATCTTTAAGGAGTCCAACCTTTTTGGCTTACCTTTGAAATAATTATCAAACTGTTTTTAGAATTTATGAGTATAAGTTCAGGTTGGAAAAGGAGGACAAGGACCTCTCAAATAACAACACAGTTGGTATCATATAATTTAATTCTTCATTTGGGTTATCTTGTCTTCTTGTGTTTAGATATTTGTGACTCACAAACAATGATCTACATGGATTCCTTTAAATAAAAACATTGACATATATTGATAATATTTCTAGCTATCAAAGGTATCATTAATTTCAGTTAATAATGATCCATATCTGCTACATCTTTTGTCAATACTGATGTTCGATCTCTTTTGAAATAGCATACCAGTCTCTAAACATTCCTTTTGAGCTCCCTGCGGCAAGTCATGTTTAATTTTGTTGTTTATGTTTGTTGGCATTTGACCAATATGATATTGTGAACACAGTCATTTGTTAAGAGGTCCCTTGTGCATACGTTTAATCTGCCAAGTTTGTGGTCATCATATCTGAACATTATTCTTTCATATTCACAATGGATAATCTTACAATATTTTTATCACCTAGTGTTTTAATTATTACACTTATATTCTTCTCTTTCTTGACAATTGTTACTTGTATATTGTGTATTAAAGTCTTTCTTTTCGTTGGATGTTATCTTACAAGGAGGCAGTTATATGTATGTATGTATGTATGTATATATAATATATAATATATATATATATATATATATATTATATATATGTATGTATTGATGATTATGTATGTATGTATGTATGTATATATATGTATATCCACAACACACACACACACACACACACACACCACACACACACACACACACACACACATATATAGACATACATATAACATATACATTTCAAAATTTAAACTTGAAAATGATATGTTTATTAGTTTGGGTTTGCCTACCAAATTATTAGTTTGTTGCCCTATCTTAAGAATACATTTTAATTTATCTTCGTAACTTATATTTTAAAGTTCATTTGGTTTCTTTCAATTTTATTTCTTTTGTATACTTCAAGTTGTGTTATAAATTACTTGATTCTAAACCAGACACCGTTCCCATGTTCCTGCCCTTGCAAGCTAAGGATTCGAATGGTTGTGTGAGTGAATTAGAAAAAATAATCAAAATATGGATGGAAGCACATGGGTTCCAATTATTTATGAACTTGCATGGTTATAGGCCTAGGTACTTGAATCACAAATTAACAAGCTCCCGAGGGCCAACTGTTAAATTAATTAGCCAAGTGGTTATTTTTTCAAGGTTTTGGCATCCACCAATCATTGGTCAAATGTTGTTATGGTTGAAAATTAAAAAAATTAGCTCGATAAACCCAAACATATGAATATTTAAATGGTTGAAGTAATTGCAAGTGTGTAACAAGGTGTATTACACGTGGTATAAACCATGTCCCTAGTTTAAAGTCAAAAAATAATTTACCATGTAAATCACCCATGGTAAAGTCTATGGTTTTTATTTCATCTCTGATCCAATTTACAAATATATGTATATGCCATTTAATCCAAGTGATTGGTGTAGTATGTGGAAGAAGTTCATCTCATGGCATACTATGTAAGGCACATACGTTTTCAGTGAATCAATGATGAATTGCTAAATCTATTGATACTATTGAAGCCTTGAATTAGTTTGTTTTTTTTGCAACAATAATAAGTATGATGGTGTTACCGGGAACAGTGTCCACTCGGATGCTGCTATTCCCACTAAGATGGGTGGCTATCTTAGAAACAAACAAGTAAAGTCTACTATTGTTTTCTTTTATGAAAATAGACAATAGGAGAACCAAGAAGACCAACCTTAGTCTTGCGCTCGATTTCCTCTCCTTCTTGATAGAGCTTCGCCGCTTCTTCTTCGTCTGCCCAGCTTCAAAAGGAACCTGTCGAATCATAGCAACATAATACTATCGAAGAAACAAAGATCTATATTCATAAATAACACAGGACCAGAAGTGCGTTAACCATATAAATACATATATATAAACAAGTACACAAGAATATGGAAGAAAACAAGAATAGCTTTATTAAGATGAAAAGTAGCAAGAGGATTACAACCATATGTTCTGACCTA